>JARVZY010003938.1:42500-50000 GCA_030686995.1 Artemisia argyi
AGGATTCTATAAAAACAATGATAACTAGATACGAATAGAAGAAGAAAAGAAGGAAATAAAAAACATAGTATAGAAAAGATATCCAAAATGATATAGAAATCATTATCCTAACCCTTATTTTTTATTTCCTTAATTTAATTGAATTTCATTTGATTAGGGCAAAACCTCTGCCTTTTTTAAAATATCCTGAACAGTTCCTGTAGGTTGAGCACCTTTTTCAAGGAATAGAGAATAGCGGGAACGTTTAAATAAGTTTGATTCTTGATCGGATCATAAAAACCCACTTTCTGAAGATCTCTTCCTTCTCTTCGGGATCGAACATCAATTGCAACGATTCGATAGACGGCTCATCGGGATAGATGTAGATGAAAAAGAACCCCCCCCCCCCCCTAGAACCGTATAGGAAGTTTTCTCCTCGTACGGCTCGAGAAAAAATGATGTTTTGTCTATGGATAAAATTAGAATTAGAATAAATAGAAAATCTGTAAAATGAATTATTCTATAATATAATTTCAAATTTCAATTTAACTCATAGTCATTTTTATTTAGCTGCGTTGCTGAAAAAAAATCATTTGTACTCAATAACTCAAGTTCAATAATATAATAATAATAATTCTCAAATATATTAAAGATTTTTAAGATATTTTTTTATTGAGTGGTCTTTAACCCACCGTTTTTGTCTCGTTTAAAATTTATTTGGATTCTTTATTCGGATCCGTGAGACAATTGAAGTGGTGTTTCCTTGTTCTGGGATCCTTTATTTTTGTTTTTAAATCATTGGGTTTAGACATTACTTCGGTGCTTCTTAATCCTTTCAAAATGGTAGCAACATACCCCTTTTGGGATTTCTTTCTATCAAAGAATCATACCGAGGTTGATTCATTGCGCGATACACTGTCGATCGAAAAAGTTTTAGCCTTTCCAACAATTTTTGAAAATTTGTTGGAATGGAATCCTTTCGATTTCTATATCGAAGATATACTACGAAGTTGTTCCAATTTATTAATTGGCATTAACCCTAGATCGTTGCCCCTGAGAAATTAATAAATACTTTCTACTCGAGCTCCATCATGAACTATTTACATTAGAACCCAATAAAAAAAGAAGGGTTCTAGTAGAATAGAACAAACGACGTCGAGCCAAGAGCACCTTCATTCCTATATAAAATGGTGGATGTAACAATAAGAATCCACACCGGATCATGTCCTTCAAGTCGCACGTTGCTTTCTACCACATCGTTTTAAACGAAGTTTTACCAAAACATTCCTCTAATTTGGAACCAGTATGGAATTGATTCAATTATGGAATCATGAATAGTCATTGGTTCAGTCGGTACAGAGACATAGTTATTTATATTTAATAGAGAATATCTACACAGATAATAAAGATTTTTCTGAATAAATTTTAGCAAAATGCCGTCTTTTTTTGTCTGAATATAACATTTTTCTATAAATCTCTATCTCAAAAAAAATATCTAACAGAAAATATTAAGAAATCCAAATATAGAAATAACATAACTAACAGAAATCGCACAAATAAAATAAATAAATAAATTCTATTTGACTCTGCCTCTTCAAGTGACTCAATAAGATAGACTGACCATTTTCAACTTCCCAACCTAGAAGGAATTTACAAATCTTGATAGTTGAAAAAGTTTTCTACTTCTACATCATTCTTTGAGTCAAGTTTTACTCCTTTTTATTATCATAAAAAAGCAAGATCTCTCTTTCTTTTCAAATGGAATTGTCAATGATGCAAAGCAAATAAGCTAAATAGATCGAACAATAAAAAGAAATATCATTGTTAAATATTTAAATTTTCATATTTTAGGGATGCAATTTAGTTTTCACAAAAATGGAAACACTATTGTCACTGAAATAGGATAACCATACATACCTATAGGCTAAGCACTTCCTCGTTTTATATGTATTTTCATATTTTTTTAACCTGAGGTTAAGTAATCTTTTTCCAACTGTGATCTATGCCCCATTTTCTATGGGTCACAAAAGGGTTCAGTTACTTTTGCATGTCATTTGAACTCGATTTAGTTTGGTTTGTGAAAAAGTCAGATATGATTCCGCGAAGAATAAAAAAAGTCTATCCAAACCTTGAAACAGAACCTTGTTGAACAAAAAAGAAGTATTAGAATACAATGGATATGCTCTGGGACGGAAGGATTCGAACCTCCGAATAGCGGGACCAAAACCCGTTGCCTTACCGCTTGGCTACGCCCCATTTCTATTTTTATTGGATACTTATACTATTAAAGAATAATATTGGTATTAAGTGTTCGTCAATTCCAGTCCAACTATAGAAAATCTTTATTCTTTATAGAATCTATTATAGATTCGTGCTAGGATTTTGGCATGTGTATCTCTAGAATTAATTCAATGGAATTTATTGATCATTACATATAATTCAATTAAGATATTGTATGAAAGTATGATTTCTTCTATTCTCCTTTGAGAATCGGAGGATTTTTGATTGAGCGGAAAAAAGAAGGATTTTTTTGTCTACCTTACTTTACTTCATTTTTTCCTTATATCAATAACTCAATCAAAAATGCAATTATCTCGACGAAAAAAATGTCTGTTATGCTTAATATCTTTAGTTTGATCTGTCTTAATTCTGCCCTTTATCCGAGTAGTCTTTTCTTGGCCAAATTGCCCGAAGCCTATGCTTTTTTTGAATCCAATCGTAGATGTTATGCCAGTCATACCCCTGTTCTTTTTTTCTTTTAGCCTTTGTTTGGCAAGCTGCTGTAAGTTTTCGATAAGATCTTTAATACTATCCTAGAAAATTCATATTTATTCGAGAAAAAATTATAAACAATTGATAAGATCAAATAAGTCTGACAGTATGAACCTTCGATTCAAACATTGAAAATTCTCGGATAGCCACGAGACGCCCTATTTCCTGATTTTAATCCTTTTTTACGGCGAAATACCTTATTAGCTTCGGGTCCCTTACAATATCTAATTTGGGTATGAAAGTGATTTGTGGTAATCAAAGACTCTGATTACAAATTTCAACTTCATTTGAATTTCTGAACATTCTTTTCTATTTCTAGAATTCTTTTCTTGGTGTCAAAATAGGATATGTGATATAAAAAATGGAGGATCTATTGTCTTTTTCTCGTTTTTTTTCTTTTTCAAAAAATGATCTTGGAGGTTGTGTAATGCTTACTCTCAAACTTTTCGTTTATACAGTAGTAATATTCTTTGTTTCTCTCTTCATCTTTGGATTCCTATCCAATGATCCAGGACGTAATCCTGGACGTGAAGAATAATTTTTTTTGTTTTTTATTGCTTGATTTTATAATTTTTCTTAAGATTTTTTTTTAGCTATTCCACACATTTAACAAGGAAAAAAATAAAAAGGGGGTTTGCAAAATTTGAAAGAAAAAATGGAAACTCATCAACGGAAACGGAAAGAGAGGGATTCGAACCCTCGGTACGAATAACTCGTACAACGGATTAGCAATCCGCCGCTTTCGTCCACTCAGCCATCTCTCCCAATTGAAAAAGATAATTACTATGTTACATTACACATCAAGTAAGGATTAAAGAAAGTATTTCTTTCACATTCTTTATCGTTATTATATAATTAGCAATTCAATTTAGATGCTCGAAAGATCCAAATAGAAAGATAAATAAAGAACACCTTCTTTCTTTTATTTTGTTCGAAGTGCCTTTTGGGCCCTGGCCCGGTCAATACCCAGCCAGGCCTTTTTTTGTTCCAACGAATTCCCTTTATTTATAGGCAACATACTATAATATAAATAGCCAATTTGGTATCTGTATAAGAATATCCGTTCTGGGGTTTACATATACCTATAATTTTTTGTTATAATGGAAATTGAGAAGGATTTTTTGATTAAAAAAAATAAATTAAGTATGTATCAAAAAATTTTTTGCTTATTCTTATGTCATTAGGCAAACCAAAATTGATATTCAAATCCAAGAATAATTCACGAATTGTCAGTCAATAAATAGTTAATGGTTCCCATAAATTTAGGCTTTTTTGAGTGAAAATATACATTTGATTTTTCAATATAAAAGTGAGTGGAAGTTTGTGTGTTTTGAGATACTATACAATCAATCGAAGGGGCAGATCAAATACAATCAAAAGGGGAAAAAACGGTTTTCTTTTCTAATTTTTTCTAAATTTAGAAAAAAGGATTAAAAAGGGATGCAAGTACAATAAACTCAAGTTTACTAATACAAACTCAAAAAGGGGAAATTTTTTATCCTATTGTGTATCGTTTTGGCGGCATGGCCGAGTGGTAAGGCGGGGGACTGCAAATCCTTTTTTCCCCAGTTCAAATCCGGGTGCCGCCTCATCAACAAACGAATCGAAATCTCTTGTTCTGTTCCGCTATTTTTTTTATGTTCTGGGGATTTTGTAAAAAGATTGGAAATCTTTGAATCTAAAATTCAAAGAAAGATTATAATGGTCGAAGCAAGACTTCCAGATTCTCTTCTACTGCTAATGTAATGTCTATTGATTGGGTCTTGAATTACATTGGATAACCGGCCGAGAATTCCACTACTAGTTGGGAAAGTACTTTCTATACTGTAATCTACATATATAGACTCGCGAGAATCTCTGAGTGTTCAGGCATTCAATCACTATTAGATTGAGATTGGATAGATAATTTACCTTTTATAGAAAATAAAAAAAAAAAGCCCAAAAACAATTTTTTACCCCTCGTCAAGAGTATAATATACTATATCCCAACTCCTTCAGAGAGACAATCGGGAAAGGGTACGGATTATAAATCATATAGGAATTTTTTAAAATCCATTTATTTGATTGATTCATCAATAGTGTTCGCCCAGAATCCCTTTTTTGACTCTGGACCATTCATTCTACTATTATTAGTGAGCAATAATGGAATAATTCTATCATAGAGATAAGGGGACATAATTCACATGGATATAGTAAGTCTCGCTTGGGCTGCTTTAATGGTAGTCTTTACTTTTTCCCTTTCACTCGTAGTATGGGGAAGAAGTGGACTTTAGAAGCACTCCTAATTTAGTTGAGAAATGAAAAGGTATCAATTGTTTTATAGATCGTTCTGCAACGCATTCTTTATTTTAAATTGAAATAATTTTCAAATAAAAATATCTTCATTTCGAAATTCCATTAGATTCTAGTGGAGAAATGTATTCTATAACAGTAAAAACAATTATTTCAGATTCATTGGAAGTTTTCAGATTCATTGGAATTATAAATATATATATATATATAAATGTATGAAAGAAAAGATTGGGTCCTACGTCAATTCCAAATATGGATTAATAACTACATATATTGAATTGAAGATTGAAGATAGAAGCTAATATAGCATACCCTTTTTATTAGAAAGTCAAGTACAACTTTATACACTACTATAACACTAATAGAGAGTATGGTAAGTAATAAAGCAATTTCTTACTTACCATACTCTCGGATCTCATAGAATATCGCCGATTATAGCCCCTTGATTTCAGCAAAAATAGAATACTTTTCTTTTGATTTCTTCAAAGAATTCAGAAGTCGAGTTTCATTTAAAGTAATTAATTAATTATTTTGACTTACTGTTTTTTACGTAAATTATAAGTAGAAAAGCAGTAGGAACTAAAAATGAACAGTGCAGTAGCAATAAATGCAAGAATATTTACTTCCATAATCTCATCGTTTTTTTTTTATTTCACAATACAATAACTCGGGATTTAATCCCATAGAGATGATAAATCTTTCACCTGTCAATTCAATGAATGCATTACCTATCGATGATATTGAATCGGATCAATATCATGAATAACAATATCTGAGCTATTAAATTAATTAGTCGTGGAGAATTAATAGTATAATAACATATGAAGATCTTTTATCCATACCGAATCCAAGATAGGATTCCCGGACCAATCAAAAATTCCTTTATTTATCCTTCTTTTCTGTTCTTTCTTTTCTATAACCTACCTTAGGTCTTCCTTCTAGAAACCATCAAATGAAGTATAATCTAACCCGTCCGTTTCCATTAACTACAAAAACCCCACCAACAAACAATACAAGCGAAGTGGAAAAAGACAGGAATTAGGTTTTAAATTTTAGTGATCCTCTTTTCTTTGGAAGACAAAACAAAGAAGTATGAGAAAGACGAGTCGCGGCCGAAAAAGATGAAATATTCTGTCAACTTCACTATTTTAGTTATTTTCATTTTATTTTAGGGTGTGTTTCTTTCTTCGAGAGAATCCTGAAAAAAAAAAAAATAGAGGGAAACCCCTTCGGAATTCAATTATTCTCTCTGTCCCTTCATTTCACAGAAAATGGAGAGGCGAATTGATGTACTTATTGGATCCGTCGGGGACTGACGGGGCTCGAACCCGTAACATCCGCCTTGACAGGGCGGTGCTCTAGCCTATTGAACTACAATCCCAGGGAAATAAGAAGAGATCTAGCAGAAAATTTAGATTCTTTTTTTTATTCTCTTGTCTTGTATCAGGTATTTCTTAAGAACAAGAGGGTTTATACCATCTGATAGTAGATTGGCGAATTGTTGGGCCGAGCTGGATTTGAACCAGCGTAGACATATTGCCAACGAATTTACAGTCCGTCCCCATTAACCACTCGGGCATCGACCCCAACGCCTAATTCATTTTAGACGTTCCATAATCAACTTCCTTTCGTCTCCCAAGTAGACTTGACAAATACATATCACTTGAAATCAAATATAACATTTGATATAAAATAGAAAGGTCTCTTCTGAGTAGACTAATAGAAGGACTTGACAAATACGGATCACTTGATAGAAAATCCCACTCCTATAGTCTTTAGTCTTGGTATACCCCCAGAGGGACTTGAACCCTCGTTTTCTCCGTGAAAGAGAGAGGTCGTAACCACTGGACCATAGGGGCCTATGCCACCTTCATTCATAAATCAACTAGAAATAGGTAATAAGACAAATACCATAGGTAACTAAGGCCACCTTAACTTAATATAAACTCAGGCCTGGAGCCGCCTTTAGGATTTAGGTGATGCATAGTATATAAATAAAAGGGAAAAAACTCGTTAACTATTCTGAGGATTAATGGTAATCAAACTTTACCATTAAACTATACAATCTTGAAACTTGATTTCATTGGTCTTTCTCGTCTTTATCTTTCTGATTCCCAAAGGGTTATGCGTTGGATCCAAGATCCTTCACTCCGCAGTAGATTCAAGGTGGTTTTACCAAACTATGATTTGTTCGGTCAAATTATATTGAGCCCTAAGTCATACTGTCAATTAACGACACGACAGGACAGGACAAGAGGGCAATAAAAGAAGAGAGAAGACGGAGATCTAGATTAGCTATACCCGCGTTAATAATAATATAAGTTAATAAATACAACATTCATACAGTTTTCTGGTATTCAATATTGAAGTAGATTAGAAATATCTATGCCGTTTATTATACATTATAATATAATTAATAAGTTTTGATATTATCAATCCCAAAGCATTGTAAGCCTA
>JARVZY010003939.1:0-27656 GCA_030686995.1 Artemisia argyi
AACAAAAGGGATTAACTCGTGAGGATATCACATCATGTGTTCAAGGAAATTCTCAAGGGGCTGACGGACCTAACACCGAGTTCTCTTATAAAGGAACTTAGACAAGTTTATGACACAAGAAAAAGTAGTTGAATTTTTTCTGTATAAAATATATCTTCCTAGCGTTTTGATGCACTCTTTAATAAAGTCTTTATAATCAACTTCTTCGGCTAGTTATACTATAAATAAAGACTCTGTGTTTCTTTATTTTTCAATTTTGTGTGACGGGATTCACATTTTCCCGGTGAAAAAAATGAATAAATAACAACTATAAGATCATAAATACCTAGAAATCTAAAAAAAATGCTAAATAAAAATAGATGCAAAATTAGAACAAGACAATCTAACTTTGAAAAGGAAATAACATAAACTATAAGAACGACATATAAAAGTGATATAAAACTATGGGGGTGTTTCTTTAAAGTTATATGTGGGCTTATGAGCTTATTTGATTTCGGTTTATATTTCATAAGCCCCAATTTTACGGCTTATTACAGGTTCATCTTATTATAATTGATTGTATAATAATTCGCACTACCAGGCCTTCGATGGTGATCAAATAAAATGAGAGGTGTTGTGATTACGCCAAGCTCGGATATAACCTGAAATAAGAAATACTAAAACACTACGTTAAGTGATTGCGCAGGGGTTGGACCCTGCGAACCACCTCCGGCGTGTGAATAAGTGATCGGTATGAGAGTTTAAATGTAAATGTAGTAAAGTAAGGTGAGAGAGATTGCATACCATATTTGTCATCGTCTAGGACTATTTATAGGTGAAGAAAATGGTCCTGGAGAGTAGTCACATGTTTGAGAGAGATCATGGGGGCGTCCCATGATTTGTGGTAACCGCTAGGGTTTAGTGTCCCACTCCTCCTGGTTTAGCGGGGGAGCTAAAGAGAAAGAGGAGACGTGGGTAAGACTTGGTCTCACCAATATTTGGACTTGGCATCGTTTCGTCCTTAAAACTTATCGAGAGATACCCCGAAGGGCTTAATCCTTCGATTGGCGAATTTCCACTTGGTAACTAGATCATTGATGATTAGTTTTACGCCAAAGAAAGTTTAAGGAGGCTAGCCAGAGCCTTCGATTATGTAGGTTACGATCAGACTTGAAGGGGGATCCTTCGAGCTCATCGGAGGGTACATCATCAATCCCCCCAGTTGAAAGTTAGATATGCGCACAAGAATATGTTGCTTTCAACTCTATCATCAAGTAAACTAACTGTGTTAGCTCGTAGACCCTTCAAAAGAAATTTGTGTCGCAAAGTACGCATTAAATGCGCTTAAATATTACCTAACCACTCGCATTAAGTCTACAGTAGCGATATCCTCGGTAAACAAAAACGTCCATTCGAATTTTAAAAACCCATTGGAGTCCAGATAGATAAGCAAGACACGTGTATGGTTATGATCAAAAAGAGGAGCGGTATAAATGTTTATCAGCTCTAACCCTAAATCATTTTTACACTTGCGCCCAAAATTACATTCCAACACTGTGTGCAGATTCCGATCAAAATCTACACACATCATCACATGTTATTAACCTTCGCAAGAAAAAAGGTAAATTTTCTCTTCGTCAAGCTATATTTCATCGTAGAAGTAGTATTCTTCGTTAATCAATATGGCCAAAAATAACAAGTTTGTGATTAAAGAACAAAAATGTACTTTATCAAAAGATGAATTACGTTCCTTTCTTGGGGATTATCCTATTCCAAAAGAGTTTAAGATAATGCTTCCTAGTAAAAATCAAACTATATTTGATGCTCCTGAGGGATATGTAGGTCTGTACACCCATGCGTTTAAGTTGTCAAACTTTAGAATACCAATCCACTCTTTGATTCTAGAGTTTATGCAATACTACCAAGTACACATCTCTAGGTTCAACCCATTTGGCCTGGCTAAGCTTACAACGTTCATTGTGATGTGTAAAGTCTACGGATATGAGCCTACACTGACGGTGCTTAGGGGTTTTATGAACTTGTACCCGGCTGGGGATTGGTTGACGTTGGCAAAAAGAGGTGACCCTGATGTTCCAAACATACTGTTAAAGCCTTTCACAAACATTACGGACTGGAAAGGGAGTTTCTTTTACATTCAAGATACAATAATACCTCCGGAGTACCCTGCTTTAGTGAACGAAGCATACAGGTTTAACAAAAAATGTTTCAACGATGAGTTACCTTATACTGTTCGGAGGAATCCATTGTACCAGCGTCTTCTTCGCCATCCAGTGAATGTTTAGTCATTCCCCGAGCAAATACTTTACATGGCTGGTATTGTTGACCATTGGGAGGGTTCCCCCATGAAGCCTGAAATAGTTTGTGATGGAAAAAGTATGTACACTCTTATTTAAATAAATTTAAACAACTTATCTGATGATATTTATCTTCTTTCTTTCGTTTTGCAGAAATGTCGTTCAGGAACTTTGTCGTTGCCGATGGTGCCAGAGAGGTGAGCTTCCTTCCGAAGAACCCTGATGAAGTCAGCTATGGGGTTGGCTCACCCTCCGTTTCAGTTAACAATCAGGAGGACGATGCCCAGATGGTGGAGCCCATAGCTTCTATTCAGCCTTCCAAGCCTGTGAAAGAATCGAAGCCAGTGACCGCAGAGGAGACTTCACAGTTGGTGGAAAATGTTGCTGAATCCGACGACCCACTCTCCGAGGATGACCAGGTGACCATCGTTGGCTCATCGTCTGGCATCACTGACAGGGTTCGAAACAGGAAGGGTACAAGTGCCAAAGAGGTAAAGGCCACGCCCAAAAGGAAATTGGTGCTACCAACACCTCCCTCCAGGAACACCAGGCAGAAAGGTCAAGTTACCACCAAGAAGACTGCTGAAGCATTGGATGAAGACATCAATGGTAAGTATACATGCTATTAATTGAACCAGAATATTTTTACATGCCTTCTAATTGATTGTGTATCCCTCAGGTCTTCCCAATACCAGAGAGCTTCCTGATGCTTTGGCCTGCCATCGCCTTGCTTTGCACATCACTCCCCCAAGCTGGAAGTCTGTGCTAACAAACATGCCCATTGAGGAGTTGTACGATCTGCACGACAAGAGTTATACAAGACAAGCTCTGCTGGATAATCATCTCAATTCTCGAACAAGGGAGGTGGTGCGAACCCTTGCTTCTGCTAGGGAAAAGATGGATGAGATTTTGGCAAGAGAAAAGAAGAAGGACCAAGAGTTTGTGGAGGTTCAAGCCAAGTGTGGAGAGGCTTTGAGGAATCTTGAGCAGAATCCCCTTGTTCAAGACCTTCGTACTGACATCGCAGACTTGGAGAAGGATCTAAACAAGGTGAAGGCAGAATGTAAGAAGCTCCGAAAAGAGGAAGCAAAGGTTGTAGGGTACAAGGAGGAGATTGCTGAGTTGGAGGGAAAATGTGAGAGTCTCGAGGAAGAGAGGTCAAAGTTGGGTGAGCTGGAGATCAAGCTACGTGAAGATCTCGATGGCCTCAAGCGCATGTATAATGCACTTAAAAGAGATAGGGTTGTTGTTGTCTCGAAGGTCATTCCGTACATAGCCATGGAGTAATATCATAGCGACAAGGTGGGGAAAATGATAGGTGATGTTGTCAATGCTGCCATCTATCATGGGAAATACACTACACTGGAGGAAGTTGCTGCGACTAGCAAGCCTGTGGAATTTTCTGAGGTAGCTTATTACCGTGCCACTCATAAAGCAGAGTATGATCATGCAAGCAACCTCCTCGCAGCTACAGAGTACCCCTTCCTTGATGATGCTACCAAGGATCCAATTGCCTCAGTTGAGACGCTTCTTTCAATGAAGCCGCGTAGGGTGAAGCCAACGTCTATGAGCAGGAAGGATACCCCTGTGAAACCTGCATCTGTGAAAGCAACTCCTGAGAAGCCCTCATCCCCGAAAGTGGTCACTGAGAAGCCCAAGTCCCCGGGCAAAGGTTCTGTTGTGCAGCCCCCCTCTCCGAAGACTGATTTGGTAAAACCCTCTTCCCCTAGCAAAGCCAGTCCCGAGGCATCCCAGGTTCAACAAGAAAGCCCCAAGTCCCCTGGTAAGTGAAGGCTGCAATGTTTGCAGTAATTTGGCTCCAAGGGTGGCGTGTACCCTTTAAGACAATGTTTATTTATGCTGTGTAAGCTATGGTCTTATGTCCTGAAGAATTTACGTTTATGTTGCACTTAGACAATATTTATCATCTTTTGAGCAGTGTAAAGTATATGCTGCGTTTTAGTAATGGTTAAATTCAATGGGTGAGCTCCCATCTTTGCTTATATGTTTTTCTCTTCATCGTTTATTAATTAAATGTTAATATACATCCTAAGGCTTAGAACAAGGAGCCTTATTGTGTGTATTTTGAACCAAGATTTTATAGCAATCGTATAATTTAATTGTTGATAGAGGGTTGCGACCCGCTCTGTCTCCATCCTTTAAGTGCGAAGGGCTTCGCATACCCTAAGACCATTTAGGAAAGTTAATGTGAATTTTGTTGGATGTTTAATAGCATACAAGACATAAGTATCTTGTACCATCCTTCGAACATTGAACTTGTAATTACTTGGCTGAGCAAATATTTATTGTTAGATGTAACAAAAGATTCGAGGGAAACATGTGATATCATTAAGTGGGTAGGGGAGGATTACATCATTTATACAAATGAACACTAAGACGCCTACCATTAATGTTTTTTTCCCGAAAGATAAGAGTTTAATACATAATAAGAAAAAATTGCAAGTCTTGTACGTAGGACTTACGAAGGATATGGCAAGTCATTCGTATGCTGAAGGAGGGTTGCTGACGTGTAAGCCTCGCTACTTCTGATTTGGACTTGTTCCACATATTCTTCCTCGAAGTATGTTCCAGAAAGCTCCCTTGTTTATTATGGTTGCAATTAAACAGGTAGCATATTGCTATGAAGCTTGTGATTCGGAGTGTAAAAGGTTCGTTACTTTGTCGAAGCCTGCTGCTCCGCTCCGAATTCGAGACGTTCTTCTTTTTTTTGATTGTGTGGGACCGAACGTGTCTTTGAATCACATATGTGGTGTTTTTCCTTTCGTTTAGCTTGGAAAACTCTTTTGTTGGAGGACATACTCGATTCGCATGTTTCAGCTGGTTCATTACTTTGTCCTTAGAAAGGATCGTTTTCTCCGTATTCTATGTCATATTCCTCCAATTCTTTAGCCCATTTGACCATTCTCCGTGTTCCATCAGGGTTCAGGAATGCTCTTTCGAATGTCCTATCCGTAAGTACTCTGATGGGGAGATCTTTGAAATACTTTCGGAGACGTCTTGTGGCGTGAACCAAAGCTAGGATTAGCTTTTCTGATGCTTCGTAGCTTTGTTCCACGTCTGGTAGAGCCCTGCTAACGAAATATATTGGTATCTGTATGCGTCTTCTCTCCGCGAAGAGCATTGCACCGATTTCATCAGGGGACGTTGCTATGTGTAAGAACAACACTTCTCCTCTGGTTGGGGGCACAACCGTTGGCAAGATCTCCATGCAATTCTTCCATCTTTGGAAGGATGTTTCGGCTTCCTTGTTCCATTGATAGGATATGTTGTTGATGACTTCATTGCGGACTTTGTAAAGAGATGAAGACCTGTTAACACCCTTCGACAAAAACGCCTTTAGTGTTTCCAAGTTGTTTTTTAGATTTTGAATCCTCCCTTGCGTTCTCCGAGTTTTCATCTCTGGGGAGGTTTCTTCATTGTTTGGATTGGTCCGAATCCTTTGCCTTACGAACGGGCGTTCATTTGACCCTTCTTTTTCAATACCGAAGGAGCACATTATTGGGTTTAGCTTTAGGTTGATCCTCCTTAGCTGCATGAGGGTTTCTTCGACATCATGGAAGAGATTTTCTTTTGTCTTGCTTTGCGTGACTAAGTATCCTTTGCAAATTCTCAGGTTCCTCCCTATCTATTTTTTGAAGACCCTTCGAATCAGCCTATTGTAAGTGGCTTTGGTGTTCCGTAAACCAGAAGACATTCGTTTGAAGCAGTAGGAGCTTCTGCCTACATGAAAGGCTGTTTTTCCTTCATCTTCTTTCGCCATCTGTATCTGATGGCATCCTATATTCGTACTAAGGAAGCATTCCCAACGAACTCCAGGCAATGGTTGTTGTTCTTCTACCGACAAATAGCTTTCTTTTTGGCAAGCTTTGTTGATGTCTTTGAAGTTAACATGTATTATCCATTTTCCATTTCTCCGTTGGGCTGCAATTGGATTAGTAACCCACCGCGGGTTTTCTACCCTTCGGAGTATCCCTGCCGCTGTGAGTTTGTCCACTTCTTCCTTAATTGCTGCACTTCGTTCAGGTGTCACCTGATGAGGCTTCTGCTTGACCGGTTTGATGTGTTTGGATTCATTGAGCTTGTGTTCCGTGCTAAAAGGCCTGCCGCCGATTGTGAGCAACCTCGGAACTCCTGTTATGTCTGAATATTTTCCTACAAACACATCTTCATAGGCTTCGAGCAATTTTTCCAATCTTTCTTTGAAACTGGCGGGGAGTCGCTTCCCCATTTCCACCTTTCGTACTGAGTGAGATTCGTCTAGTGCCACGTGCTCCTTGGAACCGGAGCCTTCTCTGATATCCATCGTACGCTTTCGATTACCTTCTTCCTTATTCTTTTGGGCTTCCTGGTGCTTCCCTTCGTGATAACTAGAGAATATGGTTCTGACACCGTTCGCGGTTTGGAATTTCACTGTTGCATGCACTGTAGAGACCACAATGCCCATCTTTTGCATGGCAGTTCATCCGATTAACATGTTGTAGGGTAACTTGGATTTTACGATGACAAATTTGAGGACTTCGGTTCTCGCAAGCTTTCCACTTCCGAGTGTTACCTCCAAAGGTATTTCTCCCAAGGGCCACGATCATTCCCACGAGAAACCTATCAGAGGCATTCTTGACTCTACTCGTTTGGATCTGATTGTAGGGTTGAGTTTCCTAAAGCAATATTCATAGATTACCTCACAAGAACTTCCGCAGTCCATATAAACTTTGTTAACCTCCACATTCGAGACTACGACCTTTATGATCACTGGATCCTTTGAAGGGAATCCCCCTGCTTCGGATGGGAACTTTATTTCCCCTGCATCGTATGTTTCCCTTTCGGAGGCCTTTCTTTTCAATCAGGAGGAATCCCCTCGAACCATTAGGATAGGAGCTTCCTGAGGGGTATTATCCCTTCCCAGTTGCGTATCAGTGGCTTTCTCTTTGCCCTTTCTTATCCCTTTTACGAGATGTGTTAATTGTCCGGATTTTACTGCCTCTTCTATCTGCCTTTTCAGCTCTCGACAGCTGTTTGTTTCATGACCAAAGTCTTCATGGAAGTGGCAATACTTAGTAGTATCTCTGTTCTTGCTTTTTCCCACCATGCGAGGGGGTGGTTCGAAGGCTTTGGCAGCTTTCTCTGTCGCTAAAATCTCTCTCGGAGACTTCGTGAGATTCCCCAATAAACCATGGTTCGGACTCTTGTTGTAGGGAGAAAACCTATTATGGCTTTTGTGTTTGTTCTTCGGTCCTTCACACGAAGGCGGCTTCGCTCCTTTATTGTTCTCCATCGGAGCCCCATTGGTGGATACCTCTTTGGCTTCTATCCACGTGTATGTTTTTTCCATCAGGCCTTTGTATGTTTCCGGAAGATCTGTGGATATGAATTCCACAAGATTCCGGTTGCGTAGGCCATGGACGAAGCCAGAAATGCGTTGCTCTTCGTGTAAGCCTAGAATCTGCAGAGTTTCTTCAGTGTACCTAGTAACGAAATTTCTTGTGCTTTCGTTCTCCTTCTGCTTAATGTTGTGCACCGTGAGGTGTGTTCTTGTGAACTTCTTCTGTTGGCTAAAGTGAGATCGAAACTTAGCCTTCAAATCATTAAGGTTGATGATGCTTCCCGGTTTCTGCCCATTCCACCAAATACGTGCGGAATCTCGGAGGGTATACGTAAACATGTGACAGGCTACGGGCATGACCCATTTCTGCATTCTTATGGCTCCTTCAAACAAATTCAGGAAATTATCTGGATCCCCCTTCCCATCGTAGGTGCTTATATGTGAAGGCATCTTTAGACCATCAGGCAAGGGATAGTCTTCGATCCATCTTACAAAGGGTGTCGTAGGACCTGCGGGCTCTACGTATGAGTGGGTGTAAGGTGGTATGTTCATGGGAACATTATGGTATGGATTATAAGGAGGGGGTACCCCTGAAGAGGGTTGATTAGTGTAGAAAGGATGAGGTGTACTCGTGTTTGGAGGGTAACCATTATACATGGTATACGGAGGGTATATTATGGGATGGTTATAGGGTACAGCAGTTTGTGAGGAATACTGATTGCCAGGTTGCCCATTCATGGGGGGATAAAGATTTGGAGGATAACTTTGAACCAGAAATTGGGAATACAGGCCAACGGGAGTGAGACTTCCTCCTGTGTTGACTGAACTTGGGTTACCTCCCACACCAGATGCGTGGGAGGGCTGCAATGGAACTCCTCCTTTGGTCCTCCCCAAATGTGCCGTTAGTAGTGGAGGTAGGTTTACCTCCGTGTTTTCCTTCTGCTGGCTCCTCCCATTAGAGCCTTCAGCAACAGTTCCTTCCCTACTCGTGGGAGCTCTTTCGGGGACTCCCTCAAAGTCTACATTCCTTCCTCCAGCCCTTCTACCCGCAGGAGACCCAATACGCAGGATAGGGTGATGAGCCCTAGGGACCGAAGGCCTCGGCTCCATCTCGATCTCCTCATCATATTCATTGCTGGAATATTCTAACTCCCTTCGCATCTCCGTGTTTCTGACTTGCCTCCTTCGAGCCCTTAACAAGGACTCTAGCTCTTCGTAATTAACATTGACAAAGGCGGGGCTAATGATGAGCTCTGGTGATAAGGCAAAAAATGATCCGTTTTTAGGGGGTCAATTAAGCCCGGAATTGAATTTATTTGATCAAATATTGCCCTAAATCGTCTGGAAAAGGAAGCATTTTGGACGTTTTTGGAGCATAAAAGTGAAGAAAACGGCAAAGTCTTAATTTTCCTTGCTGGGAACAGTACCTGACGGCGTCACCAAATTCTACATGACGACGTCAAGAGTAATACAAGAGGTGAAGTGGGTAGAGTCCATGACGATCCAGAGAGTTTTTACACTAGGGGCATGACGGCGTCACCATAGGCCGTCATGGTCCCATTACACGTGACGGCCTAGAGAAAGTTGCTCTTAACGGCGTCAGATCTGGATCTAGGCAATCCGATATTATTATGGGCGGCGAGTTGACGGCGTCAGATTTCTCTTCTTGACGCCGTCACGTTGGAAAATCTATATATAGTTTTGTAATTTTCATTCATTAAGGGAGGACAATTAAAGGGATAACTTGGAGAAAATCTAGCACGATTGTATCAGTATTTTCAAGGGTTTTTACCCTTTGAAACCTTTCATGTTCAATTAAGATAAGTATCCTTTCAATTCATTCAATATGTCTATGTGTTGTTTGAATATATCTTACGCTTGTCTTGATTATAACATGCTAGGCTAGATCTCTTGTGTGTTTGCTTAGATGTAGTGAAACCTAGATGTTGATTATGGGTTGATTGCTTGTTTATAGTTGTTACGGATGAATGATTTCGATGTTAGGCTTAAGAAAACTGGCAGACTTCCATAGGGTAACTTGCTTGAACGTCTTAAGAAACATGAACCAATCCGTACTAGGTTTTTATGGTTGTATTTAATGCATGAGCGAATTCTAATGATCCCATGTTAGGAGCTTCTTGCAGGCTCGACATAGGAGTGAATTAGGAGCTTATAGAGTTGGGGAAGTACGTACGCCACCCCACGATTGGTATTAAGGAATATAACCCGTCATCCACGCAATTGTAACAAAGTATCAACCAGTAAAAGATATCTAGGGAGTAATGAAATCTAAGTAAACACAATTTTCTCATTTATTGTTCACACCACTAGTTTAATTAGCTTTATTTACATTTTTGTTATTTTATTTTGATTGCATCTTTAGTTATTGGGTTAGTTGATTAGCAACTAATTCCGCCCACTCTTCCAAAACCCGAGATTTTAATTGCTTTTATAAAAATATAAAAAATACAAAAAGAATCATCCCTCACCTCTAGACTTAATTTTTAGGCTTTCTAATCCTAGCGACACTATTCCTGAGTTGAACGATCAATCCCCCGGTACTTGTCACTATACTATACTACAACGATCAGGTACACTGCATGGTGGGGGTTGTAAGCTTCTCGAGATCCCTTGAGAGGTAAAGCCTGGTGCAATTCCCACGCATCATCTGGATTAGCTGATGTAGATGCGTGGTAGTTGGGCGTTATTTCAGGGTGAGATAGTGTGGTAAAGGTGGAGACCGTGATTGGTAGAAGGTTGTTGGTGTCAGTTACGGGTAAAGGGGTTAAAGATGAGAAACCCGGTGGGAGTGTAACTTCTCTTTCTGGATTCATGCCGGAATAATAGCGAGTGTATTTAACTTGGTTATTCTACTTGGAAATAACGGGACTAATTGTAGCGGGTCCTACAGATGGCGCCACTGATTGTACAATAATTCATACTACCAGGCCTTCGATGGTGATCAAGGAAATGAGGGGTGTTGTGATTACGCCAAGCTCGGATATAACCTGAAATAAGAAATACTAAAACACTACGTTAAGTGATTGCGCAGGGGTTGGACCCTGCGAACCACCTCCGGCGTGTGAATAAGTGATCGGTGTGAGAGTTTAAGTGTAAATGTAGTAAAGTAAGGTGAGAGAGATTGCATACCAGATTTGTCATCATCCAGGGCTATTTATAGGTGAAGAAAATGGTCCTGGAGAGTGGTCACATGTTTGAGAGAGATCATGGGGGTGTCCCATGATTTGTGGTAACCGCTAGAGTTTAGTGTCCCACTCCTCCTGGTTTAGCGGGGGAGCTAAAGAGAAAGAGGAGACGTGGGTAAGACTTGGTCTCACCAATATTTGGACTTGGCATCGTTCCGTCCTTAAAACTTATCGAGAGATACCCCGAAGGGCATAATCCTTCGATTGGCGAATTCCCACTTGGTAACTAGATCATTGATGATTAGTTTTACGCCAAAGAAAGTTTAAGGAGGCTAGCCAGAGCCTTCGATTATGTAGGTTACGATCAGACTTGAAGGGGGATCCTTCGAGCTCATCGGAGGGTACATCATCAATAATGAACTTATACATGCCCACAATGTTGACATAAATAATGTGTGAAAACGTTATTCATATCTTTCGATATCTCTATATTTTGACGATCACAAAATGTAAAATCGTCAATCGTATAATTACTACGTAAACAAGTATTAAGCTAGTTTATATCACTATATCCAACTTAATCACTTAAGGTATGGATAAACAAATGCTTAATACATCTCATGATCAAATGGGTAGTTAATTAATTAACACAAAGTTTATTTAATCATATAAACATATTATATATTTTTGAAAAACACTTTTGGTAATAAAGAAAAATGTTTTAATCATACTAAATATATGATTTCAAATATTTAACCAAAATCAGTTAGTTTTTCACCAAATAAACTTTCCCCACTAAAAGACAAGTTTTCTGGCCGTTACAGTTGGGCGGCCCCCTTAATTATAAGGGGCGGTCCCCTTAATTTTAAGGGGGCCGGCCATGCTTTAAGGGGACCGGCCAGGCTCCCTTGTCAGAAACTGTCAGAATTCTTCTCCTATAAATACCACCTTAATTCTGGAATTTTTCCCTACCTTTTGCACGAAATTTTCAGATCTATAACTCTCTAAACATCCTCTAAAACCCTTTGATCATTAGTATATTAATCCTTGTTTCAAGTGATTCAATCCCTAATCATCTATTCTCATTCAAAGTGCAAAAGAAGAACACTCTCTCTACAACCAAGCTCAAGAAGTGTTGAAGAATAGTTGTGCATAGTGTATATATATATTCATTTATGAATATTGTGTTGTGCTTGTGATTAGTTGTGTAGATAATAGAAGTTGATAAGTAGTGAAGTAGGATAGTTGTGAAGATAGGTGTGAAGTAGAAGATTGGTGTGTAGAAGATAGTTGTGAAGAAGATTGGTGTGTAGTATATTGGTGTGAAGAAGTTGTGTAGAAGGCGTGATCAAGTTGTGAAGTTGTGTGGTGTGTAAATTGGTGTGTAAGGTTTTCTCCGCCAAAAGGGAGTTTGTTGACATAGTGAAGAAAACTCTCGAGTAGGTGACTCGGGGAGTGGAGTAGGAACAAGGAAGGTGTCCTTGTAGTTGAACCACTATAAATCCTTGTGTTGTGGTTTGATCTTTCTAACTCTTCTCGTTACTTATTTATTTACCTTTACTATATTAGTTTTGTTAGTTAGTTACCATACAATTGTTCATATAGTGCAAGTATTGAATTCACATAAACTAGAATCGAAGTTTTTAAAACAAACTTGTGTTTATAAATTTAAAATGACGTAAAACTATTCAACCCCCTTTCTAGTTTTCCACAATTGGTATCAGGAGCCACGTCTAGCAAGATCTTTAAAATATATTGTATTTTAAAACTTGTAACGATCTATGGAATCTGAAAAATATTTAGAAGGGCAATCTATGCAAAGACCACCACTATTTGAAAGTGATGGATTTTTATATTGGAAAAATCGATTCGAAACTTATGTGAAATCAAAAGATCTAGATCTTTGGCATATTATTACCAATGGTGATTTTTTACCTATTCAAAATAATCCCGAAACTAAGAAAGATGAAATCGTACCTTTTGAAAAACAAAATGATGATTTAAAAAGAAAACTTGCTAAAAATAATGAAGCAAAAATGGTTATTTACAATGCGCTACCACGTAAAGAGTACGAAAGGATCTTTATGTGTGAAACCGCAAAACAAATTTGGAACTCTTTATTAATAACCCACCAAGGTAATAATCAAGTCAAAGATAACAAAATAGATCTACTTGTTCAACAATATGAGCAATTCACGATTCCGGAAGAGGAATCAATTGATAATGCTTTTGCTAGATTTAACACCATAATCACAAGTTTAAAAGCACTTGATGAGAATTTCTCTAGTAAGAATTTTGTTAGGAAGTTTCTTAGAGCTCTTCACCCAAAATGGCGAGCTAAAGTGACGGCTATTGAAGAATCGAAGAATTTGTCAACGCTACAACTTGATGAATTAATTGGTAATTTAAAAGTCTACGAAGCTATAATAAAGAAGGACTCCGAAATGGTTAAAGGGAAACGAGAGCAAAGCAAGTCAATCGCCTTGAAAGCTAGAAAGGAATCCAACAACGAAGATAGCTCATCTTCCGAAAGCGAAGACGAAGAATATGCCATGGCCGTAAGAGATTTCAAGAAATTCTTCAAAAGGCGAGGAAGATTCGTTAGACAACCACACGATGAAAGAAGAACATCTCAAAAGAATAATGATGACAAGTATAGCAAGAATGAAAGAAAATGTTTCAAGTGTGGTGATCCGAATCACCTTATTGGAAAATGTCCAATGATGACAAGAGATCAAAATCAAAGAGCGTTTGTTGGAGGTGCCTGGAGTGATAGCGATGAAGATGAGAAAGAAACAACAAAGGAAGAAAAGTGTCTCATGGCTAAAACATCAAGTGAGGTACGTTCCGAAACCGAATATTTTAGTGATGAAAATTTATCATTAGATGAAAAAGACTTAGATAGTGAATACAATAGATTATGCAAACTAGGACAATAAGTTATGGCTAAAAACAAATCACTAAAATACATAAATAACCAATTAAAAAATGAAGTACTTGAACTAAAAGTTAAAATACATCAACTTGAGAAAGGTAAAGAAACTTTTGAAGAATGTAAATCGTGTCAAGTACTTAGAAGTGAAAACAACAAACTTAAGGAAGAAATTTGTAAACTTGATAAATTTGAAAATAGTAGTAACTCACTTAGTAAAATTATAAGTTTTCAAAGAATATCCGGAGATAAAACCGGTCTAGGTTTCAACTCAACCGAAGCCTCAACAAGTGAAGTTAAAAATGTTAAATTTGAAAGCGAACTTAAGGAACTAAAACCTTCAAAACCTAATCCTGAGTATATACTCATAAATGATAAGAAAATACATCTAGCTAGTAATGAAGAAATAAAACCATTTTATAAACCATCTTTAAAAACCGAAGTAGGATCGTCCAAAACTAAAACAAGATCTAAAACACCACCACCTAGGAAACCAAATAATTCTTACCCTAGACCTAAAACACCTCAATCAAGAGTAAACCAAAGTAGACAAAACTTTAACAATAATCAACAAATGTGGAACTTCAATCCATGGGGAATGTTTCCACAATATATGCACCCAAGTCAAATACATAACATGTTCGGGACAAATAACTTTGGTCAAATAAACCATGGGGACCAACGTGAAAACTTTCGCCACTCATACATGGAAATCTTTGATGTCACCTCGTGTTCGGACTTTTCTTTGAAGATTTTGAAGTTTAACACATTGAAGACGAAAGGTACACATTTCCTTTTATTTCCTTGTAAACAAATACATGCTTAGTTTAGTATCTAGCTTTTATGTGATTTTGATTGGTTCATTATTCTCTCTAGTCTTTACTTCCATACATATATATACTTATTTACTTATACTATATATATATATATATATATATATATATATATATATATATATATATATATATATATATATATATATATATATATATACACTTAGTTATATCTAGGATCTTATAACCTAGAAAACTCATTTGTTGATTTTCTAGAACTAGAAATTGTTCGTTTACGAACCTTTTCTTTTCCCCACTTGCCTTATTGAACTTTATTGTTCAACAACACTCATGCTGATGAAGAGAGATGAGTCGAAAAATCTATGGATGAAACAAACTCCCGGCTTCCGTTGCATTCGTCTCCTTCTTTTATTCTCGTCTTATAAGCCCATAATACATACATATATATTTATATATATACATATACTTATTAACCTTCCACAACGTTCTCGTGTACTTGACAACTTGATAAATTTCATCCGAAACGATCAAGAAAATTTAATTGGCAAATTGTCGATTAAAAGTGTCAAGAAATTCCTTTCGTGCGAATACCCTCCAACGTATTTTTGATTAAATATAAATCTAATACATACATATGAATAATTTTTCTGCTCCTTCCAGAACCCAAAATCACAAAAATCGATTTTTGGAGGGCGGCCCCCTTAATGTTTAAGGGGACCGGCAGCCAAATGAAGGGCGGCCCCCTTAATGTTTAAGGGGGCCGGCCATCTGATTGTTCAAATCCGTTTTTCTCCTTTTTCCTTTTGCCAAACACTCCACATTTTCATACCCCCTTCCACTGCTTCTGCTGTGACGAAAACAAAAACCCAAAAACCTCTCAAATCACTTCCAAATCACATAATTCGGGTTAATTCGCAAAGGGCAAATTCATCTAACACATTCTTCATTACTTATTGTAAGTTTTTCATAACACATTTCATCTAATTTCATCTTATTTGATCATACTCATGATTATGCATGTTTTACAAAATTCGTCAAATTTCATAATTTCTTTCGAATTAAGCTTTAAAACTCCATAACCAAATGCTTCCCCTAGGATTAGGATGATTAATCAACACTAGAAACTAGTTATTATAAAACATCATGCCGAAAATTTTTGAAAAATGTCATACACTCCTTTTCAAAAATTTTAGTAAACTCATTGTTAAATAATGACTTGAAAACGTGTTAAAACTTATCACACTATACTTTTGTAACTTGTAATACTTGAAATTACATTTTTCGACTAAGAAAAATTATATTGGTTCACAATATAGGGGTGTTTGGATTATGTTCAAATATTATCGAAACATAGTCATTATAATTTTTATAAAACTTCGTTATAATTATAAACCTAAAAATTACTAATCGGACTTGTCAAGATATATAATTCATATATATATTGACATACTAGTGGTATAAGTCAATAGTTAAGGAAGCGTTTGGTTTATTACTAAAAATGACAATTTTAAGTAAAAATACAAACCATCTTTTTCAAAAACAAATCACATGCATAAGAAACTCGCAAGAAATAGCTAGTTTTACAATCTAATGTAAATCTAGTAAATTTCATGATATATTAAGATGTTTAAAGGGGCGTTTGGATTTGTCCATAACTACTCATTAAACATCGTAAAGTATATCTAGAACGAGTTAAAAACAATATTAAGGAACATGGTAATCTACTTCTTAGGATTAGTAACGAAATATGTTTACGTTCCAACATAAGCCTTAACAATAAACATATACTTTTATCTTTCTTTATATTTATTTTGGTCTTTTTGTATTGTTGATGTGTTTAGGTGAAAATGCCCAAAGCAACTACCGAAGATCTCTCTCATACTAAAAACTACATTCCTAAAGTTTCCCAACTCCCTACTACATCTCCTTCCATTGGACTTACATATCGTCAAATTGAAGATAGAAATGTTCATGAAGGACGTGTAGTAGATCTTGCTTTTGCTCAATCCGACTACATAAATCGCGTGTTTACAAGCATCAACTTCAATTGTCTTTATGAAATAAATGAACCTATCATTCCTCGTTTCATAATGGATTTCTATAGCCAATTCACCGTCCAAACCAATGATCTTGGTTTCATCACCATTTCTTTCATGATTCAAAATGAATTTATCACCCTCACTCTCGAACAATTTGGTAATATCCTCCAAATTCCTTTTAGAGGTCAAGCCGTTTTCACAAATGAGTGGGACCTCAAATCTCTTAATCGCTATCGACCAACCTTCGGTCCCTATTTCGACGAAATTCCTCATCCAGACGAAATTCGTCAAATCCTTGGTGTGGACCGTGCCACCACAAGCCGAAAAATAAAATCCAAAAACGTTCAAATCTCTCCATACCAACTTCTCCTCAAAGAATTAAGCCCACACATGAAGCGTTGGGAAGAACTCATTCGTGAGAATGCGTTTGGTACCGGAGGTCACCGGGACCATCTCCCGGCGTGCCTTGCTCACATGTTGTATTGTATAGCTGTCGAAAAGCCATACAATTTGGCCTACTTCTTCATCAAACGGATTGAGTGTGCTAGAAAAACTCCCAAAGCCAATCTTCCATATGGAATGTTCCTCACTCGTCTCTATCGTCATGTTATCGAGTACTACCCCGATCTTGACAATAGTATCTATGAGTCCATCTACCCCACTCTACGCTCTCTCGCTCTAAAACAAGCTCGACGAACTCGAAGTGACAAGGGTAAACCTCGTCGTCATAGCTTTCATGGATCATCTTCAAGGCAAGACGATGAAGATGAGGAGGAAAACATCCATGATGCTAGTACCCCTTCGTTTTCTGAGTTCGTTGATAATTTAGAGGATCTTGACTATCCCGAGTATTCTACCCCATCTCCTAGTGATCAAACCGAAGAAGTGCTTCATGAACGAACTACCGAGATGCTTAGAAGACAAAAGAGTTTGCATGAAGAAGTTAGAGGTGGCTTCAAGTCTATCGGAAAAACTTTGAAGGGCATCTTCGGGAAGAAAAAGAAATAATGTGCTTGGATTATGTTTGTTAAACAATATTTAATTTTTATGTCTTGTGTGCTATTTGTCCGAAGTTTATTCGGAAGTACTTGTTATTTGAATATTTGTTAAGGATGCTAACTTGATGGTTTTTATACTTTTTAATGCATGCTTCTATTAAACTATATATATATATATATATATATATATATATATATATATATATATATATATATATATATATATATATATATATATATATATATATATATATATATATATATATATATATATATATATATATATATATGTGTGTGTGTTTGCATGATTAGTTACTGTTTAAATAACTATATGACATGTATGCTTTCTAATAGACCAAAACAAATGTGAAATGTCCAAATAGAGCTTGCTGCAAATACAAAACAGAACATAACATTTTTCCAGAAAATTTTTGAAAATTTTGGTTTCTGGGTCGTCAGATGGGCGGCCCCCTTAAATCATAAAGGGCGGCCCCCTTAAAATTAAGGGGACCGGCCATCTGGAACAGTTTTTACACTGTTTTCTTTTGCATCTTGTGATCCCTTTTGCTAGTCCCAGCTACCATTTCCCTTAAAAACTAAACTGATTTTGGAATATAACATTACAATTTCAAATTAATTCCACTTCTAAACATGTTTTCCCACTATATAATCTCCATGCATGTTTAATTCACATTCCATCATCTTCAAACATTCATCAACCTTCATCATGTCATCACCAAGAACCACCTATTCAAACAATGCCAAGAAATAAAAACTTGTCATCATTCCACCCAAACAACTCTTCATTGATCTTACAAATGAAGACAATACCACTCCATCTCCACCACCTCAATGTTCATCCCCTAGTGCACCAAATGCACCCTCCAAAACACCTTCAACAAATGGAAACTCCACTTTCTCCATACCATCCACTTCTTCCATAAATGACTACATCAACACCCACTTATCTCCTCCAACAATTGATCAACCATCACAACCCACCAATGAGAACACATCTCTTGCAATCACTCTCTCACCATTAACACCTCTTGATGCACATTTCTCATCATCTCCTATCAACCCACCAACCTATAACCCCGTCCCATGGAGCTTACTTGAAGCTCATGGAGACACTTGCCTTTGTTGCATTCACAACCGAACAATTGTGTTCGGATTAAGAGATGAGATCCAATACATGTTTTCTCATATTGAAAACATGTTGCATCAACCACCAAGAACAAACACAACACCCCCACCACCATCAACAAACACACCTCCACCATCACCATCTCCATGTTCACCATTCATTCCTCCCAATTAAACATGTATGGTGTTTCACAAATAAAATTGTGTTAAACCCTTTTGGATGGCAAGCTCTAGAGAGGACTCTCATGTTTGAGACTTGGTCTTTTATTTTAATGTTGATTCTAAGCCTTTAAGGCTTTTGTTATGATTGATGTAACTTTCTTTTATATCATTAATATTATGGTTATGTTTAATTTTTACTCTTGCATGCTATATCCATATATATGTTGCTTGCCACTAAATATTTTTGCAAGATATCCATATCTCGATTCCTTTTGGCCTCATAACGAGGGGGAGTATACTTCAAGGGGGAGCTTCCATCAACTTGGGAAAACCTTTTTGATGCTAACAAAAAGGGGGAGAAGTGATATAAACTCTCAAAATAATACTTGAATATATACTAATTTTCGATTAATGAGTTTAAATTTTGTAATCATCAAAAAGGGGGAGATTGTTGACATAAATAATGTGTGAAAACGTTATTCATATCTTTCGATATCTCTATATTTTGACGATCACAAAATGTAAAATCGTCAATCGTATAATTACTACGTAAACAAGTATTAAGCTAGTTTATATCACTATATCCAACTTAATCACTTAAGGTATGGATAAACAAGTGCTTAATACATCTCATGATCAAAGGGGTAGTTAATTAATTAACACAAAGTTTATTTAATCATATAAACATATTATATATTTTTGAAAAACACTTTTGGTAATAAAGAAAAATGTTTTAATCATACTAAATATATGAGTTCAAATATTTAACCAAAATCAGTTAGTTTTTCACCAAATAAACTTTCCCCACTAAAAGACAAGTTTTCTGGCCGTTACAGTTGGGCGGCCCCCTTAATTATAAGGGGCGGTCCCCTTAATTTTAAGGGGGCCGGCCATGCTTTAAGGGGACCGGCCAGGCTCCCTTGTCAGAAACTGTCAGAATTCTTCTCCTATAAATACCACCTTAATTCTGGAATTTTTCCCTACCTTTTGCACGAAATTTTCAAATCTATAACTCTCTAAACATCCTCTAAAACCCTTTGATCATTAGTATATTAATCCTTGTTTCAAGTGATTCAATCCCTAATCATCCATTCTCATTCAAAGTGCAAAAGAAGAACACTCTCTCTACAACCAAGCTCAAGAAGTGTTGAAGAATAGTTGTGCATAGTGTATATATATATTCATTTGTGAATATTGTGTTGTGCTTGTGATTAGTTGTGTAGATAATAGAAGTTGATAAGTATTGAAGTAGGATAGTTGTGAAGATAGGTGTGAAGTAGAAGATTGGTGTGTAGAAGATAGTTGTGAAGAAGATTGGTGTGTAGTATATTGGTGTGAAGAAGTTGTGTAGAAGGCGTGATCAAGTTGTGAAGTTGTGTGGTGTGTAAATTGGTGTGTAAGGTTTTCTCCGCCAAAAGGGAGTTTGTTGACATAGTGAAGAAAACTCTCGAGTAGGTGACTCGGGGAGTGGAGTAGGAACAAGGAAGGTGTCCTTGTAGCCGAACCACTATAAATCCTTGTGTTGTGGTTTGATCTTTCAAACTCTTCTCGTTACTTATTTATTTACCTTTACTATATTAGTTTTGTTAGTTAGTTACCATACAATTGTTCATATAGTGCAAGTATTGAATTCACATAAACTAGAATCGAAGTTTTTAAAACAAACTTGTGTTTATAAATTTAAAAGGACGTAAAACTATTCAACCCCCCTTCTAGTTTTCCACACACAAGTCTCAAAATAAGCCGTAAAATTAAGGCTTATGAAATATAAGGCGAAACACAAATATAAGCTCAATAATTATTAGCGATAATTTGAATTATCAACAATAATTATCTTTGGACACAATAACTCAAGCGAAAATCATATCTGTTTTTCTGAAAGGGGTGATTTCATTTGATTTTGTGCATAAATTATTCATGAAAGAAGGTTTTTGACTTCATATACTACTTCATACCTATAATTTGCGTTAGGGATAGTGTCATTTCACGTTTCCCGCCTTATCCCACCCACCTCCTTGGTTACATTCCCGATGCCATTCTATTCATAGGGACATAACAAACATATTAATCTTTTGTATATGATAACTGGATCAAACACAAACACTTATATACACACAATCAAACACACCCAGTGTTCGTCAAAAAAGTTTCAATCAAAGATGGTAGGTGGGCATTCACTTTGGCAGATTCGAACACCCAATTTCCCAACCCATGAGCTTGATCTTATTTACGGTAAGCATCAAATGGTCTTGTTTTTAAATTTAACTTGGTATTTTAGTTGCCTCGATTCTTCTTCGAACATGCATGTGTAAATAGTAGGTTTTGTTAAATTCAAACCTGTAAGTAGGGGTGTGCATTGTTTAGGTAATAACCGAAAAAACTGAACCGAACCGAACTAAAAATTCGGTTTTCGGTGTTCTGAAGGTTCGAGTATGTACATATGCAAGTTTTACTATTTTTGAGACTTTCTATCTTTCAAAACATCTTTTTGAGCGTTGCTTTTAAATTTTCAAAGTTAGTAAGGATACAATTTTATGGCTTTGTTTGTTTTTCTAGACTGTCGTTCATGTTATTAGATTAGATTAGTGGTTGTTAGTATAAGCTTATACAGTTTACCAGTAAAATCTAACCGGATATTCAACTTGCATCTATTTATTGAATGTTTGCTTTTGTATTTAGGGTATCATATAGATGTCATATGGAGATACTCGTGTTTTGATGAGGAGAATGGAAGAAATCGATATAAAGGATCTATAGGAGTGCGAGGGGGTTGAATAGTGCATTGGAATAACAAGGGTTATCTTGATAATATACACAACCATAGTGTTGTGGATAAGTATAGGAGCCCGTTCTAACCTATTTGTACAAAAAATCCTTTAAAAACTGGAGTCACCTACAAAAAATTGATCTTTGGTAAGGAATAAACATGTTTGTTTTGTTTTATTCTTAGGTTTTGGTTCTTATGTAAGGTTTGTTGTTATAGTCAGTTAAAGGTTGTTTGAGGTTTGATAAGGTTTGTTTTATATGGTTTTAGAATATACAATGTTTGACGACGGAAATGAGGATTGCTTATGAAGTTGCGCAAAAAAAATATTGCAATGGATTGACAATATCATAGTGAACAAGTATAGTACAAGTATAGTAAACAACTTTAAAACAAAGTCGTTTTTAAAACTTCACATTCGATAATTTATCAGAGTCAACAAGGTCCTAAAAGTTTTTAACATAGTTAAAAGATACATAAGTTGTTGAAGTTTAGAACATTATCGAATGAAACTTTTATTTAAACATGGGCCATCATGTAGATATCCATTTCTTGCGCACCCCATCCAAGCCGAAAGTCACTTACAGACCTGAGATAAAACATGCTAAAAAGTCAACATAAAGTTGAGTGAATCCATAGATTTTGATAAGCAATAAGTTGATTACAAGATAATTCAGTTTAAATACGATGGGCTACGTTGTTATATGTCCATAATTAAGTTGACATGTAACAAATACAAGTCGGGAAAATAAGATTTATAGCATTGAGCTCATGAAACCGAACATTGACCTAGTTTAATAGTGCCCCGAGAAGGTAAAATTTGCCATTTACCCCATACTCTCAATATTATGTGACCGTTATATGTGAGCGCTACTCACCCGGCCAAGCCCGCCAAGCCTAATATGCATATTCATAATACTAGTGTCTCCCTACGGAATTAAGGGTTCATGATGGGGACTTAATTGGCAAGAAATACTCAATGTCTATAATCATGTAATCGGGTAAAGCATACCAAAAACTACTTGTATTCAGTTTGTAAAACTAGCATGTATCCCCTTCGCGAGGTTAAGTAAAGGCGAGGCTATAAACTCACCGTGAGCAAAGTGAACGATCGAAAGTGATAGTGAAGAATAGTCCGCGATTATTCTACGAGCAACCTAGAGATTTACATATATACGCTTGTCTTAGTTTAAAAACAATTATTGATGCAATATGGCTATATATTATATAAATTATGATCTTAATTATGCTTGGTACATAATTCCTAACTATATCACAAGTTTTAGTGTGGCATTTAAAAGTTGAGTATTGCTACACTCACCAACAATTTACACAAAATAAGCCACACAATGACATGGCGCGCACTGATTTGTGCATTTTTTGTCAACTTCTCTCTCCTCTCTCTTGCTAAACCAATCAGCGAGTTCCATGTCAGCGAGTGGGTTTTATGAGTGGGGTTTTTTGAGTGGTTCTAGCAAAATTCTTAAAAGTTATCTATAAGTATGAAATTTACATTTCTTACAAAAATTCAAGTACTAAGTTTATAATTGTTTTTAAGTCCAAAAATATGTTATGAAGGTTCAAGCTTAGTCTATGGTTCAAATGTAGCCCAATGGGTCAAGTTTTAGCCAAAAAGTTTAAATTAAACCTGGGGGTTCAAAAATATATTAGGTGGTTCAAAAATGTATTTACATGTTCAATTTTTATAAAGTGTAAAACATTTTTATACTTTTCATTGTGTTGCTGATGTAAATTTTTATGACTTGTACATGTTCAAAAATCCGTTACTTGCAAACCGTAAGTCAAAAAATTAAGTTCTTTATATCCCCATAAAGGTATTCATCTGGGCTAACAAGTTTTGTGGGTCCCACTAAGTCAAAAATTACTTGACAGTAGTAAAATTACCCATTTACCCTTACTATCCAATTCTGATTTTATCAATGTCAAAACAGTCCCACTAAAGTTGCCATATCTAGAGTTCTACAAGCCCGATTGATTCCCCGTTTGCGGCCACATTTAACTTAAGATGTTACCTATATTTCAGAAAACTGGGCTAAGTAGTGAAAATGAATATATCAATGATATTTTAACATTTTGAATCTGTTACTCAGAATCTGGCATGTTTCACGAAAACATTTCTAGTTTAATCTTCGGGTGTCGTCACGGGATGCGCCACCCAGGAAAATGACCACAAGACATAGACCTAAAACTACATATTTTTAGTTTAGGTCCAATATTTACTGATTAGTGCAGTTAATTCCATTTTTACCCCTGAGTATAAAACTGTTTTGCATGACAAGTCCTTTAGTGATTTCTTAGTGATCTAGCCTATGTACCAAGCCTAACCAAGCATGATAATTCATATAATATACAAATACATCAAATAATATTACATTTACAGTAGTGAAAGTAAAAATAAAATGAAAAGTGAGTGGAGAGTTTCCTTACAAAAGATGAAGAACAAGAAAGATCAAGAAACAAGGACACTAAACCTAGATATATCAACAACACTTGCACCTTTTCTTTCAAATCTTTTTAACACTTGATCAACTTGATTTATTCTTGGAAAACACCTTAAAATATCAGACCTTGAACACCTTAAAAACCCTTGAATAAACTCTTGCCAAGAACTTCCAAGAAAACCTAAGATTTGATGAGATATGTTGATGTTTGAGTGGAATAAATCAAGAACAAGACTAGGACTTCAAGATGTTTAATCTATGATCAAGTTATTAGTAAAATTTTTGATGAAATTGGTTATTTATATCTGTTCTTGGTCGTTTGTATAGAGAGAGGGAGGAGGAGGGGTGATAAAAACTATGTTGAATGAATGAGTGAGTGGAGAAATTAGCTAGTTATGCATGTAAAAGTGTAGACGCTTGCCAAAATGGCTAGACACTTGTGTTGGTTGATATTGTTACACCTCGTGCCCGCTTTGACCAAAATTTAAAACTTTTAACGTGGAAATGCTTTGACTATAACGGACTTACTGTTATTCTATAATAAAATGACAAGATTCTATTACAAGTTATACCTTAGATCAACTTTTAAAAGATACTAGACTCAATTACCTTCAAAACAATAGATGGCACGACCACCAACGACTTACGGTTTACTTTGTACAACACTTAGAAAATTACCAAATCTGAACTGCTAAACAGATGCGCCATATCTCAAAAGGAGATGTTCCATATCACATGATACGCCGTATCTCAAAAAGAGATGCGTCGTATCTACTCCAAAACTGATATGCCATATCCCCAAAATGAAATACGCCATATCTATCCTCAGTTACAAAAACAGCTGCAGAAAGTCTGCATAAACTCAACACTTACCCACAAACCATTTTGACCTCATTACAACATTATAACTTATACCAAAACAATCATTTAGCATTCAAAACTATAACAAACCATAATACACGGCAAATGACCTGTTTGACCCCAAAGTGGGTAAAAACATGCCTTAGACCAAACACCCCTTTAACTTCATACAAACTCATAATCCATTCTATAACACACCTTTAGACACTCAAATAACTATAACAACCATATTACACGCATTGACACAAAATGACATATTTATAATCCAATAAGGACTTGCGGGGGTACAACATCGACATTGAGCTCGGTATTCTATACTAAGCTCTTAAATACCATACCAAGCCTTTAATCCGTAATTCCAATCCTTAAGCCTTAATCCAATCTTTACCTTCTTTGCGAGAACCTACAAAACATTAACATCTATAACGTTAAGCGATAACGCTTAGTAAGTAGCTAGGTTAGTACATGATAATACTTAATCCACACATATGCAATATGAACATTAACGATGCATTAACATCTATAACGCAATACTATAACACACATATAACACATAGAATCATAAGCACATACCTTGGTCCTTCTAATCCATAGATAACACTTAACCATTCCACTAATCAAGTCTCCTTAATCCAAATATTCCTAAGCAACTATAACCATTTCTAGCACCTCCATTCAATATCACATAATATGCAAAGTTCATATTAACATATAATAACCGTAGATACTTACCTTAGCCTCCAAGCTAAGTTACCAAACATCTATAATCATCATCATCTTCCTTGTTAGCATCGTAATCCATAATGTTCATAAACATAAACATATAATCAAACTACTATGACAATTATAATATAATCATGGTTTATATAACCAATAACTCGTCTTTTTAACATTTCAATTCGTCATAGAATCATATGTTGATTATATGACAACCTACCCATGGAATCATTAACTTAAAAACCATATAAAACCCCTTTTATAATTACTATAATCTTTAATTATCTTTAAAACCATCTTTACCCAATTACCCCAATTAGGGTTCATAAACCCTAGTTTCTAATTCTGTAAATTAACACTAATTAAGCATCATACCTTATGAAGAATCAAGCTTATGGTATTGTTCCATGAATTGGAACACTTAACCATCTCTAAATCATCATCCTAAGCTCCATCTTCTTCTCTCTCTTCTCTCTATCTCGACATCACAGGAACACACAAGAATTGTGTGGAAATTTCTAGAACCCAACACATATAAACTAGCTGGGAGGGCATTTCTGTCATTTCTGTCCATTTTAGGTCGATACGCCGCATCTATATTTTAGATGCTCCGCATCTACTGATGCTCCATATCTATATTTTAGATGCTCCACATCTAAGCCTCATCAGACATGCACTTAAAGATTCAACCACATATTCCTAGTCAAATATGCTTAGGCCCGGGTCAACTTCATCTGGGGTGGGGCCTATTTGTATCCGAAAAATGGGTCTAACAATTCTACACCCTTATTTTGATTTTGTCCCCGAAATCTCTCGTCCATTACTATCCAAAACTAAATCACAATATACACATGTTCTCATACTTTGAATCCTTAGTCATTACATTACAACAATCTAGATGATCTTGCAATTTTAAACTTACTATAACATAATCATAACTTATAATCCACTATAAACAACACTTAGCATCACAAACTTATCTAAAATTTCCCACAATGACGACTTGTCATCCGTAAACATTTACTATTTGACTTCATATAGTCATATCTTGACCAGTACTATTACAACTCATATGAAATTGTTATCATAGCATAGCAACCACCATGGTCATTACTCACTTTACATCATGCCGTAAGGCATACTATAACATCAATTTAAACTTTTAAATCCTTCAACTTATACTCTTGACACCTAAATCATAGGTTTCTTATCAAATCTTAACTAAAAGTCACTTCCTAATTCTTATCCGACCTTCCTTAGTCCCTATAACGTCTAATGAGTTTTAGTTTTCATTTCTACTCATGCCATGTCGGGAACACGTAAGCCCATTCATTTACACTTCTTCTTTTACATAGAGAGGCGTCCCAATCAATGTAAACAAAGAAATATAAACTCATGGTTCGGCAATTTACAACTTCTTTATTTAAATGAAAAGGCGTCCCGATTCATCTAAATAAAGAGATCATAAACCATCCTACTTACCCACTTCTAACGTAGCACTACAACTTCTATTACTCACTTTAACTTTTAGTTTTTATACTTTTCATTCATTAGTTCCCAAGTCATATGCCTTACTTTTACTCCATTCTTACATGCAATTTATCTTTTTAACGTTGGATCCATCTCACTATAATATTCTTGAGGGGAATTATATATGCCAAAGAAGTAGGCAACCCATGTTGATGAAGATAGTTTAATTTATCCCGGAGGATTTCTATAACTTTCTTTTGTTTACTCAGGCTATAACACATCCCGTAGGATCACTATAACATATCCTGTAGGATTTACTGTAACTTATCCCTCTGGAGGATTTTTGTAACACCCACTGTAACGCTTCCCTAAGTAATCTGCCATAACAAACTGGATCCAAGCTATTAACATTTTAACATACATGTTATCATGATCATTCTTATTTATAGGGCATATAATGTCTGCCCATTAGTAATTACACATTTTCTATTTGTTTCACATCTTACTATAACTTTCACCCGTCAACCCTT
>JARVZY010003940.1:0-27660 GCA_030686995.1 Artemisia argyi
TTTTTTGATGAAAGAATTACCAACAGATTCATTGTGAGAGATGGACAGCACTTCTAATTGTTCCAGCTTCAACAGTGCAGGGAGAATACGCTTAGCATCTAAATCAAAACATTCATCGATGTACAACTCCTTAAGGACTGGTCCAAGCTTGTCAGCTAAATTGTCGATAGCATCAACAGTGAGCAAAGAGCAGCACCCAAGATTAATAGATCTCAATGCAGGTGCAGCAGCAACAAGAGCTTTTAAACCGGTATCTGAAAGCCGGCATGCACCTTTCAAGGATATATTAGTTAATGCAGACAACTGACTAGGCAGATGAGCCAAGATAGGTAATAAAACAAAGTCTGGTAAACATCGCCCGCACTGATCCAGTTGCAGCACCTAAAGCCAAATAATCAAAATTAACAGTTTTAGAAGAATGATCCAGTTGTAGTACCTAAACCCAAATATTCAAAAAACATCGCCCACATTGCATGTATCATACTTTCATGTGTTTGCTGATATCTTAAACCTCACATAATAAATGTTCCTAGTTTCAAAGCTACAAAAACCTTAATGCAGACTTCTGATAAGGAAAATGTTTTATAGGAACTCATTATAAATGGTAGCTCCCTGATAAACTTACATTTTACATGCATCAAATACCGATTATGCCAAGGAAACGAAAACAGACACATTCTATTGGATCACAACTACTGTGTATCACATTTAGATGCATATGTCTATTTTGTATTTTAAAATCAAGTAGAAAGGAGTATGGACAGCGTTACTGCATAAGACATATACAATGAGCACAAATACGGCAAGAAATTATGAGAGAATGAAACAAATTGCTAGATAAGAATCTCACAGCGAGGTTACTAGCATCGGTCTTTTCAAAAGTCTTTTTGAATTGTTCCTCAGTTAACCATGAACAATCACGTACACGAATCTCAGTAGGAGTTCCACTTGCAAGCAGGTCAAAAAAATGGTGGTTCATTTTTCTCGAGTCACAAAGCAGTCGTGTAAGCTTGTGTCTAAGTGCATCAGGCACACTTTCGAGAGAGGTTATTGCATCCACATGTTGGGACATGATTGTCATGCATAAATCCTGCAGCGACGGGGCCGCTCTCATGACACGTTGTTTCTTCTTGGGAACCCAAATCAATGGAACAGATTCGGCTTTCCTTTTCTTTTGTGGAGTCATGTTTGCTGCTCGATCGTTAATTATCTTCATTGCAGTTGAGAAAGGACCAGGCCAATCCTCCAAATCCGCATTTGCTTCTGTTTGTGGCAGTTCAGGTTCATCCTCGTCGTCGTCTACCTCAGGATCCTCCTCTTCCTCTTGATGAGAGAAATATGCGAACCTCGTTGCATTCTTTTTTGCTGTATTTTTAAAACTTTCTCTCATTCTAGAGCTAGTAGTACTGTCTCTTCCGAAAGCTGCACTTCCCAAACTCCCAGCGTCAGCAGCTATAGTACCATCCATTAAACCCACATCAAGTTCCTCGTCTGTGTCTATATCAATCTCAACTGGATAATCGTAATGTGATGATGAATTACCAACAACGAATTCCTCATTCATATTATCTCGACCGCTGTCACTCGACAACGAAACAATCTCTATTACTTTTCCCTTCCCCTTATCTCCTATATCAATCCTACTCCTCTCCCCTTCATTCACAACCTCGACATCCATATCTTCTTCAACATCCACCACCAACACCCCTTTGTTCTTATCCTCTCTACTAAACCTCCTCCATCTCGTCGTACCAACACTCCCCTCGCTAACTCCGTCTTCCGTTTCCTTTTCATCCTTGCTAGCAGGCGACAGTTTCTCATCATCATCCGCAAGCTGATTAAGATCCGGTATTAACACAACCTTCTTTCCTGATCGCAGATTCAAACTTTTACTTCCTACATCACCCTCCTGAGTAACCAATTCTTCAACACCTAAACTCGGAATCCTTGGAGTCGTAACATTCACATCACGGCCAACACCAGCATCTACATCCATCAAAACATTAACATCACTTACAACCCTCTCGGAACCATCCGATTCCTTCTCAACCCCATCCGTACCATTCAAACCCAAACCATCAACATCCACACTCTCAAGTTTGACAGCAGGCTTGCGTTTCCTAGAGGAGGCTCCCACATTGTCAACAACATTATAAGAAATTGAGTTCAAGGAGAGCCTGGCACTGCGTCTCAAGACGCGGCCAGAGTCGGTTTTTACGAGTAATTCTAACTTGTGAGAGGAGGAGGCTGGGGTGGTTTCGTTATTATCCATGGATTCTAATTGTTGTTTATCGGGTGTTAACGGTTCGGGTTCAGTGGCAACTAGTGAGGGTTTATTAGTATTTATATAATTGGGGGAATGTTGATGTTGTTCGTTTGGAATTGCAAGTACTACTTTTCGGGACCGTAAAACAGTCATTTCCTATGAGGAATAATAATAACACAATTAATACAATTAATTAATGAAAAGTAAATTAATACAGTTAATGTAAAGGTAAAAAAAATAAGCAGGAAGATGAATAAATAAGTTATGAAGTAGAAGAAGAGTGAGTGACTTACGTGATTGGAATTTGTGGAAAATAAAATAAGCGATTGATTAATTGTGATTAATTGATGATGAAAAAAAAATGGGGGAAGAAGAAGAAGAAACGGTTATTGGGCTTATTATTATTATTAGGGTATAAATAAAAAAAGAGAAGAGGGAACAAATAAAACCTTAGCTTGTAGGGTAAGCTTCATCTCATTCCCGCCAATTCCCACTCACGTCTCCATGGGCTTTTCCTTTTCAGCCCATAACTAATCCGCATTAATTAGCCCTCCCAGTACCGTGACGAGGGACGAAACTTAGAAGGGATCAACGGGGGTTGTGTTTTATGTACATTTTATACCGCTAGCAGGGTACCCGCGCGATGCGGCGGCGAGTACCCTGTAATTAAAATTTTCGGCAAACATTGTTTTCTTATTATATGGTTTTCATGACTCAAGTCACTCAACTATATGTATGAAAATTTTATATCAAAATAATTTTAAGCAATTGAAACTATTTCTTATGAAAATATTAGAGCGGCAGACGCAATATAGAGCCAATATAAAAGCCGTAGTTAAAAGTATTATAACGGTAGCAAATCAATGTGGTTAATATCGACTTATGTGGCAATTAGATATGACATGGTGTTATAAGTTTAATTTTATACTATATGGCATAAAGATATTCGGCTTAAGACGCAATTAGATTTGGCATGTGTGAAAGAATAACAATATTTGATTATTTGATAATAAAATCACAAAGGTCCAACATATGAGTTCATAAGGCAATAAGTCCAAAATCATCCCAAGAGACGTAATGACTGCACCAAAATTTTTGTCAAATACAATCACACATTCACAAATGACAATCTATATATTTCTGTGAACGAACAAAAGAGATAACCAAATAATTTTGTTTGATTATTTCTTTATAACATTCAGATATTTGGCTCTCACTTAATCAATTACTAAAGTTTAGCCCATGAATTAAATTTAATATTCGGCCCATCCCTAACATATCCAGCCCATCAATGCTAAATTAGACAAACCTAAATATGCATTCCCTACAATCACTCACAAACCAACCATAATCAAAATAACGCAGCCTCCCTATTTGTTTCTTATTCACCTCGCAGCCACAATCATTTTTCATTCATCTATGACTCGAATCATAAACATAAAACGCTTCTATCATTTTCGTTTTCTTCTCAGGCACACAATCTAAAGGTTCGTCCCTTTCATCACGAAAGAAGAACCGACATTTTAGGCTTCAAGATCTTAATATAAGGTCTCAAGTAGGTGTTATGTGTTTTGATTTTCGTTTGTTGTGTCAATAGCTATGATGGATATGTGTTTAAACGAAAAAAAATCTTTAAAAGATTTGTATCAAAGTTGAACAATTTGAGATCTTTGGTATATTTTTGTTAATTCATTCGAGTCATGTTGTGGTTGTTTGGAGATGGGATTAGGTTAGTGTTGTAGCTGGTTGTTTGTTGTTGGAGTACGTAAGATGGGACAGATTTTTGTGTGTTGATGGGTTCTTGATATCGTCGGTTGTTGTTTCGAGTCTTGTTATATTCTAGACCACGAAAAGACCCATTCAATTGAATGACATCTTCAAGATCATGGTGTTGAACTCAGGTAGGTGTATTCTTTCTATGACGAAATGATAAAATGAAGAGCACATATCTATACTTCGGTCATGATGTGGAGGGAAGTTTTGGGCTGATGTGTGTGTGGGGAAGCAAAAGCGAAATTTATTGTATTTGTACATTGTGCTTAGCAAGTTGTACATATTAGTGATGGGGTGTTTCAAATCGTGTATTAATTGTATATAATACATAGTGTTTTTTAGCTTTGTTTGTGCTTTAAATATTTGTTCTTTGTGTTTTATCATTTGTATTTTACTTAAAATCTAAATATGGAAATCTTAAAAATTAAATATGAGAGAAGGTGCAATATGATTTATAAGTAGTATAGATTTTATATATGATTTTAGTTATTTTAAGTATAAAAATTTCAGCGTAGTGTAAAGGTAAAAGGAATGCTAATGAATGCAATGAGTAATAAATTTTATAATCCTCAATTTGTAGGGTAATGCTCATTACTTTGTTTTGAGTAATTGTCCATTGCATAATAATAAACCAAGCATAAGTAATCATTCCTCACCCTCTAATACATCCAACCAAGCATGCCCCAAATATTTAGGTACATGAAAGCTCGATAAAAGCTAAACCTCGGCTTGTTATGTATTTCAAGCTAATTTGATAGGCATGGGCTCAATAAAAGCTTGACTCGATCAAATCAAGCTCGAATTACGTGATAAAAATTTGGCTTGTTTGTTGACAACATCCATCAATTTCACAAATTCTTAAGGGGTGTTTGATTTATATTAGGAATCACTATGGATATGATAATCAGAATGGGTTTTGAAACCCACATGGTTTTAGAAAATACTTAGTTTCACGGGCTTAATTCCTATTTTCAATCACTAAACCCACTAACCAAATAACCAAAACACGAAAGAAACCCATTCCTTTACAGTAAAACCTCTATAAATTAATAAGGTTGGGACTGAGATATTTTATTAATTTAGCGAGATATTATTATATAGATAAATTAATAATTTATTAATTTAAAGAGATTTTACGTATGACCTTTAAATTTCGAAGTCAAATATACTAGTTAGAGATGAAAAATAAATTAGAAAAAAAAGTTCCAATTAACATTTTATGAATTTGTCAAGTACATTATTTTTGAATAAGTAAAAAAGTGAGTTTCGTTAGGACAAGTTCCAATTACGTATGGTCTTAATTTAATTAATTGATTTGTACAAGTTCCAATTACATATGACCTTTATATATAAATGGAATTTTTTTTTAATTATTAACTTATAATTTGGTCAGGACCAATATATATACACTGGAGTTTTAAATAAATTATTATTCTATCGATTGAGGTGTAAATTTGTACTGATTTTAAGTTGGGATTAAATAAAATATTATTTTTATCAAGGTTATTAATTTATCGAGTATTAAATAAAGTATTATTTTACTGTAGTCATAGTCTCAAGCCAAACACTCCTCAATCCAGTTGCACAAAAATAAAAGTCAAAATATTTTGTATTGACTTACCTTTACACAGACAGACAGTATCACTTGAGCAAAGGGGGGTTAGGGCTTTTTTCCGATCATCATCATCAACCATGCCTATAAAATGGTAACAACACCCTTCTTCTTCTACCTTATCTTTTATTAGCATATAAATATAGATAGAATCGAATTGAATTGATTGTAAGTAAATATGTGTGTAGGATATTGCACTGGCAGCCGAATGCAGGGCACACCGTGAGCGGTCAATTGCTCGCAGAAATATCCCAATGCGTGGAAGCCATCAACGGCCTCAAAGGTCCCAAATGGAAGTCCACTCTCAGCTTCTACAGACCCGTTATCAAAGGTTGAACTTTTTTTTTTTTTTTTTTTTTTTTTTTTTTTTTTACATTCATTCATTTTATAATTTATAATAATAAGTATAAAATGTATGTATTCTTCCTTATTCTTCCTAGACCAATCCAATGCCTCTGAATTATTCAGAGGCATTGGATTGGTCTATAATAAATATGAGGATGCTACATCCATTCACAAATTTCACACAAATCACCCGCACGCTGAGGTGTCACCCACTGATTGGTGGATTTTATTATAGTTTCTCTCTCTTCTCTCTCTTCTCTCTCATTCCACCAATCAGTGGGTGACACCTCAGCGTGTGAGTGATTTGTGTGGAATTTGTGAGTGGATGTAGCATCCTTCAATAAATATACCTTTTTTTCATTTTATTCATTCATACATACATTTTTTAATAATATGTCTCATTTAAATGTATTCCTAGACCAATCCAATGCCTCTGAATTCCCCCGCGACTTCCTCGGCATCTCCCTCCCCGACCAGCCCAACAAATACTACTTCGTTTTACGTACTCATCGTCTAGTCCTCGAGGCCGACTCCTCTATCCAGGTCATCATGGAGAAACTCCAGTCTTACAAAACTAGAGTCGCGCTCAACTTTGAAGGCCTTCAGTACCAGCTCGGTGATTTCCAGCTCCGTCTTGGCAAAGTTGCCTCCATTGCCTCTTCCGAAAGCATCAGAGGCATTGTTTTAGAGGTAACAAAAATAACCCGACAACCGTTTAGCTTTTTAAACTCTATTATAATGGATGAGTGTTTTTTATACTATGCAGATGGAATACCGTCCCATCTCTTCGTGGGAAAAGTCGCATAAGATCATGGGCGAGTTCTTTGACATATGGCAGGACGTGCTTGCTAAACGATCATTTCCGGGTCATTTTGTTCACATGGAACCAAACTTTGCTGACTATGGGCTATCAGGGGAATACACTATGCAACACACGGCTGTTCAGTATGCAACATTGATGCTTCAGATGGTTTCGACTTCTACTGCACACCACCCACTTAGAAACTAGGATAACCAGGTTCTTGTAAACTCGACAAATGCTCAGTTAAATTCAAACATATATGACCAACCATTGCTCATGACTTTATAGGAGATCAATGCGTGTATGCCTTTCCTTTCTCCCATTATAACTATGAAGGGGGACATGTTTGCATTTATTTCTAAACATATTCAAGCCCGTATGTCATCTGTCATCTTTTATATGAATGTAAAAGTTTGAGCCTGTTTGAATTTGCTTATTCTAGTCTGTTTTGCATATCATTTAACTTTCAAGCTAGCGAGCAAATAAGTGTTTTTATTTTACTTTAAAAGAAGCATTTTTATAAGCAAATAAGCACTCCAATATAAGCACTTCTTAGCAACCTGTTAGCGTTTTTTAAACTGTAAAACCAACGGTTTTTGGATGACTGCATTCTTTCCCAACATATACAATTGTCTGTCTTCAACCAGTTTTATCTGTAAGAAACGTGTGAATGATCTTTTTTAGGACTGTAAAACCTAGGCTGTTCTAGTCATTGTTGATGTTATCATATATTGTACTGTTTTATTTAGTGGTTCTTTCAATTTTATTGCCAATAAACATAGCATAACAGAAAGCTGTAATCGGGGTCATAATTTTGAGAGGGTGAAAATAGAAGTAAAATTGAAGATAAATTATTTCCTTTTATGTGTTAAGTCAATTTTGTGATCTGCAACCACCCAAATTTAAGAGGGAAGTTGACACTGATGCAACATTATAAACTTTTAGCAATGGGTTCATTCAATTCCTATCAACTTTTTGTTCTACTCACTTCTTATAGGAAAATTGCAATCGACTTATCAAATTTCAGGAAAAGATAACTCTCTGTAATGAATACTACAGTCGTTTAAACATAATTCATAACGGAGATGGCCATTCTCCTCCAATTTCAGGAATCGAACTAAAATAGTCCAAAATTTCCTTAGATGAAGCCTGTGTTGCATCTGTAGCAGCAGCAGTAGTTGATGAACCGGACATCATGTCACCCCCTTTTACCATTTGATCGTTTAAGTTGAACCAATCTGGGAAATCCATATTGAAAAGACCAGATAAACAAGCCCCTCCCTCCATATTCACATCAAGATTAAAACTTGATGGACTGTTATTACTAGTAATAGTATCTGTATGATAGAATGGGAATGCAGCAGATGGTTCAACATGTTTAGGGTTAGCTGGATCTTTAATCTCGACAAGGTTGGATCTTGGGTGTGGACTAAAATGTGTCCCGGAGCATCTCACCGCCTTGGTTGTAACAACATTCGTGTCTGTCTTGTTCACACATTCCTCGTCTTTCCTCTTCTTAAGTTGTTCTTGAGACTGGTTTGACACAACATTAATCTGGTCATTATGATGAAGATCATGCACCTTTTTGGCAAGTGTCGTGTTCCAGTAGTTCTTAATTTCATTGTCTGTTCTCCCTGGTAGCCTCCCAGCAATAAGCGACCATCTACACCACACAAACAACAGTGCAAGTAACATCAAAAAGTTTTCATGACTTTTAATATTGACTTTTACAGACTAGATAACGGACCTGTTTCCCAAGAGTTTATGAAGCCTGATGATGAGATCTTCTTCATCGCAAGATATGTTTCCCCTCTTAATATCCGGTTTCAAGTAATTCAACCATCGCAGCCTGCAACTCTTTCCACACCTCTTTAAACCTGCAAAGATTCATATGTACACAGTAAGTGACACACACACACACACAGATACGGGACATACAAATAGATAGATAATTAAATACCCGCTTTAGTGGGAAGCTGTCTCCATTTGCCTTCACCATGAAACTTAACATAGTCACTAAGAATCTTGTCTTCTGAAGCTGTCCACGAGCCTCTGTTCAGGCCTATCTTTGTGCAACATGGGCTTCTTCCCATCTTCTTCTTTGTCTCTTAGTTTGATGTAGCAATGGTCTCATAGTTCTATATATACATGGCTTAGATGAGATGCTCGCTGTCAAGGATTCTAATGGTGGGTCCCTCTCGTATGTTGATATATAGTATGCATTTACTAGAGTGACTTATGACTGTTAAATATGATGAAAGATCAAGCATCATAGCAAGTCAGCTGAGTAGAACAATGTTTCTTGAAAAAGGTTTATGTTTTTAATGCATGCATGTGTGAGGGACCCTTCAATTCACCAAGCATTTTTCCTTCTTTGTTTGTTAAATCAATTCAACTCTTTTGCGAGCAGCTGTTTCATATTTCTGGAATCCCAACATTTCCAACTTCCAAATATTTTACCACATTGAACTATATTACTGCTGTATTCTAACAACTTAACATTTGTCAAACAAATGCACTTGAGTGTATTAAGTTCATTCACAATAGACAAATAAGTAAACATCTTCGTAAAATCTCATTTGGCGCAATGTAGCAGGTCTAGTGATGCAGCACTTGTTTGTAGCTTAGTGCTGCACGGTCTGTGTTAAGTTCATTCACAATAGACAAATAAGTAAACATCTTCGTAAAATCTCATTTGGCGCAATGTAGCAGGTCTAGTGATGCAGCACTTGTTTGTAGCTTAGTGCTGCACGGTCTGTGTTGAGGCCACACTAAATCCTAACACGTGGGGTAAGTTGATTATGATTCTATTTAAAAAGGATGCTATAGTATGGTGTCTTATTGACAGTTCACTTTTGATAGAAAGGATATCTGCACGAGTTAAATCATGCACACTAAGAAATATTTCATCACTGAGTTGGATCTGCAGCGGGTCATTTTGAGGTGGCTCGGGTTGGCAAGATTCAGGTGTTATTTGAAAAACTTTTTTGTATTATTTTGTACTGTAGGTTGCATGTTTTTCCTCGAGGAATGCTTGGAAAATTGCGTTTGAGTACAGGAAACTTTGGTTGCTTGCTATCGATGCGCACATCAGAGGTGATCTTCAAGTCAGGAACATATATTACTATCTAGTAATTAAGTTTTACCCAAGCTTATCTTAAAGCGTTAATCATTAGAATTAAGTTCATTAACCTTTTAAAGATGTATCACAAACTTGTATCACATATAGGGTTACGTGGTGTAACAATGTAACATCTTAGTACTGTTGTCGGCGTATCATCCCAATTGCTGAAACAACTTAATCACCCCTAAATTAAGCTCTTTAGTGGCACAACCACACAAGACATCATATATTTCTAGACTTGTAGTATTCAAAAGGAAAGCTACACCATTGCGCATAAGTAGTGCCATCTCTGTACAACGTATACCGATAGATGGAAAGACCATCAAAAGTTTCTTTCCAAGTTCAAATTCATAGCTTCGTCTAGCTACGAAGGTTCTTAGCAAAAACTGATCAAGTCAGTTTTTATAGAGCTTCAAAACCGTAAAAACTCAAAGGCAATTTAAACAAACAAGTTTAAAGTACATTTGTTAAAAACTTTACTATAACTTGATTAATGACACCCCAAATGAACATATTGGTAATTTAAAAGTTCCAACATTAACTAGTTGAAGAAAAACAACAGTAGTAAATATTAACTAGATGGTTTAAACATGGAATTAATTTGAAGAAGCCTTGACAGGGTGGTGGCAGTTGAGAGAATTAATTTGTTAACATTTCTGAGTAAGAAGGTGGTAAACAAACTTTCTATTTTTATCATTAAGGTAGCAATTTTGTGGGCAACAAATGCATATACGTATTGTCCATATTGTTTACACTTGAAATATAAAATCACTATATGACCCCCCAATCTTCAATGCCATATTGATTTCTTTCACTGTATAGATTAATTATTATGGCCTTAATGGAGGGACTGGATTTTCGGGTTCTAAGTGCTAACCTATCGAAAAGTTACACCATTAGTTATAAATGACAAGACTGAGTTCAAAATCGGAACTTCTAACATGACACGCGTGGCCAAATGCATTAAATAAAACCAATTAAGAGAAGAAACACACCAAAAAAAATTAAAACTAAACGATTAAAGTTAGAAAAATCAATTTGTTTACAAACATTAGCACTATGTTGCAATGTATGTTCCGACCCACCGTAGTTCCAACCATGTGAGGGATCAAGTTATAACAACAACTTCACAATTCTTTGGTTACATCTGATCGACTTTTGTCGAAAACAAATATTCATTATACTTTCTAAGTCAACTTTGATATTAAATCCGTTGATTTAAATTAAAGAGAGCAAGATGAATGAAGACTTGACTCTTGAGAGATTTAAAACAAACACTTTGATGAAAAATAAGAAGCCCAGTTAAAAACAAACTGGACCACTCAAAATCCTAAAGCCCAACTAGATCTCATGGCCCAATCCAAAACACATACATGCACTAGAAAGCACTATTGTAGTTTACTCATGAGCATATGAATTAAACATTATCTTGTTTTGTACTAATGTGTCATTTTCTTTTAGATTTCTAGTTTCTATTTATATTTTTCTTTTTGTTGAACAAGTTTCTATTTATATGAAGTTTCTATTTATATTTAGAAAGTGGAAAATGAGTAGGACTAGCTATAGCTAGATGATGATAGTTGAGACTTGAGAGCATGGGCAATGAATTAAAAAAATGGTGAGTGCATCTGCAGGTACCTAGCTAATCTAATCCTAGATCATAATTACAAATCAATAATGGCGTAATCTACTACTACCAACATATATATTTTAACAACTATAATATGGAAAGCTAGATTCCCTACTTCACATGTTATGTTTCTTCTATTTTGGCTTACTTGTATTATCATCATATCATAAATGTATCACTATTATCGCATCATGCATGTACTACTACTTTATAACAACAATAATGTTATAATACGGCTATTAACTAGTAAAGCAGTAAAGCCTTGATTTCGTAGCAATGTGAATAGAAATGTAGTATTTGTATTGAGTATAGTGCACTGATATAAATGGCTTGGCATATTCCTACAGTTACCTACAGACCAGACAGACAATAGGTCCAGCCAAGACTTCCAACTTCATTTGTATTTCACATGTTACAGCTATTTTATAACAAGAAAATTGTTGGCATTATATATGTTCAACTGACGTTATTGGGGTGCTTGTGGTTGACATATAGTACCCCCTCGAACTTGCAAAATCCATATCAACTTTTTATATTATATTATACATATTGAGAATGTATACTTGTTCAGAAATCAACATTTTAAAACATTTAGTGTGACGAAAATTTATGATTAAAATTAGAATAAGTGTCAAGCAAGTATAGATAATTCATGAAAAAGGAACTTTAAGTTCGAAAATAACTCATCTTGTGCTGTCTAAGTATCCTCACCATCTAAAAGTTGATTTATGACCGATAGTTCGAGACATTGCAAAAACCAATCTTGTACGTAAGTGTTTTGACCGAATTGCAGGCGCATTTCTTATAACGTATAAAATGCAAGTGTAGTTCATGTTGTTATATCTTGTGCAACTATCATCGTTTGGCGAGAACAATGACATTTAATTTGTCATACGTTATGTTCATTTAATTTGAAATTGCGTTTCTTTTCCCATATTCACTAGTTGAAACGACATTTATTAACTCGTTAATTCATTCTTTTTCATCAAATTAATAGACCTGAAAATAAAGTAACACAAAGAATCTTATTTGTTGAATGGTTACCTCATATGTGTAAAACCTTGAATCCTTGATTGTGTTTGAAAAAATAAAGAGGCAATTAATTAAGTGAAAACATTTGGATGGAATGATGTGGTGGAGCCCTATATAGGCTAATAATCCTAGGTTAGGAAATTAAGAGCCACACCTACCTCCCATTTTTGTATTTCAAGCTACTACTTTATATACCTACTAGACGAGTACCACATGATATTATAGCGACAAATAGTTTATTGATAAAAAAAAGTTTATAGGTTATAAATGAAAAATAATAAAAGTTTGAAGATTTGGGAATTAAATATAATGTTTTGAAACCCGGTTCGACCCGGGTGGTTCAACCGGTTGAACCGTTCCGGTCGAAAAATTGGTCGATTTAAACCGGGCAACTTGCTAGGTTGGGTCGAAAACGGGTAAAATTAAACCGGTTCAACCCTTCGGGTTTGAAGCGTCCCGGGTCAACCCGGTTTGTGATTTGTATTAATTGTTTTAATTTGTTATATTTAATTTGGTAGATATGTTTTGAAACCCGGTTCGACCCAGGTGGTTCAACCGGTTGAACCGTTCCGGTCGAAAAATTGGTTGATTTAAACCGGGTCAATTTTTTTTAGATTTCAGGATGTATCATGTGTTTTTTACTCATTATCCCTCTTCATTTAAACTGTCAGTTTTTTTTAGATTTCAGGATGTATCATGTGATTAGGAGAGTATCATTTGATGATATGTAGGAGTATTAAGAATGATAAGTATCATTGATTTGAATAAGTCAAATGAAAATGTAATGAGAGATTGGCTACCAATTATATTTAAACACAAAAATAGGAAGGAAAAAAAAATAGTGAAAAAGGTCATGAGATTGAGTTGGGTGAGGGTTAAAGAGGTGGTAGTGTGTGATTGGGGACTAAAAAGCTGCTTTTTTCTTTTCTATCTCTTTCAATTTGTGTTCAGAGCATCTTTGCAGACAAAAAAACACATGTATATGCAATCTATGGTTTCTGTTTTAACCTCCTACAAATCATCAAAATAACAAAAAGTTTACATCCAAAAAAACCAACCAAAAGCTGGAGACATAAAGCCAAGAAAAGAATATTACCATATTAATAAAAACCAACAACATTTAACTACTTAAATGCATTTGTTAAAAGTCACATAATACCATCTTTAACTTAAGAGAACAAAAGAGGATGCATTGGCTACATTTTATCTAAGCAGGCCTAATCCTCTTGTGCAAAGCCTTGGCATCTAATCTTGAATCGCCTTCGGATGAATTAACATCTTTTGATAAATTTGACGAAAGATCGGAATAAAGATCAACCACTCTTCTTATATTGTTGTTGAGTTCTCTAATCAAGCCCGCATTTCTACTTAGATTATCCGGAATCTTTGAGTCATGATTCTGATTAATCTCATTGATTAACACGCGGTTATGATCCAAAAGGTTTTGAACTTGAAGGAAACTCTTTTGAAACATTTGCATTGCTTTTCCATCTAACTGAAATCCAGCATTTCCCATCAATTGATATGCTTCACCCTCCATTAATCTTCTCATTAAATCAAATACTAATCCTGCATACATTTCATGCACATTTCATACTTTGACTTCTGAAAGTCAAATCAACCACTTCCAAGCATAAATTTATTACCTAAAGTCATAGAAAAAGGTGACATCAACTAGTACACCAAACTTTCATGTTACAACTTACAAGTTTCATTAAAGGGACAAGTTATTTGGACCCCTCAAAAAATACTATTCGGACCCTTTACTTAAAACTGTCATAAAGGGACAAGTTTTTTTTTTTTTTTTTTTTTTTTTTTTTTTTATCAAAAAACTATAAACCTGAAAGTGCGAAACAGAAAATACAAAGTTTAATAAGTCAAACGCTTAAAACTGTCATAAATACGAATCAGAAACTGACAAAAAAATATGTTATACCGGAAACAAATGGGGACAAACGAAATCTTTGAAAAAAACCCCTTATGTGACATCATGGCGGGGTCTTAATAACATAACCCTTCGTTAAAATGTCACTAGTTACAAAACTGAGTAATTTAAGCTTGACTTTTAAAGGGCAGACAAGAAACATAAAAGAATTACACTTTGAAGAATAAAGACAATTTATAAGATATAGGAATTCTTGTTTACATGGATAAACACAAAAATGTGAATTTTAAAACAACAGATATTTTGGTTATTAATAATCATTATTCTTTTGGGCTAATAATTCAGCATTATTGAAGTTAGTATAATTTTGGGTATGATGAGATGTGAAAAGCAGATCCCATATCCATAAAAAGTAAAACTTTATTTTTCCAAATGTACTTACCAAAAAAAAAAAGCCAGGGAGGGCTAGCAGCTACTTGTTCAAAAAAGAAGAATCTCAAAACACATACCACAAATATATCATATGAACATCAAATGTGTCCTATTTCCAACACAATAAAAAGACATCATATTTTCACAAGAAACATGCATATGCATAGACATTTTTACATATAATGAATGTAAAGTATGAAAATTATCAGAAAACTGAAATGGGGTTTGCTTAAAATTCTGGCAAAGTTGAAGACAAGGACAAAAAATTATAGTAAGAAATAAATGTTTGTATTAAAAAGAAAAAAGAAACCGTACATCAAAGCATCAGTTTTGCACAGAGGCATAATTAAATTAGTTCCTAAAATAGCATATAAACTTGACAAATAATTTGCTTCATTTTGATCATATCAGATGTGTAACAAGATCAAAGATAAATATGAGTAAGTAATATATATAATATGAAATTTTAACACATTAACTTAGAACCTAAACTACTACAAGTCATAAACATCAAGAAACTGCTTCAATATGTGTCATCAACATGTAAATATGTAACATAATTTATTTAAAGAAATAGAAGAAGAAGTATGTACCTTAAAAATGTTGGAGCATTTATATAAAATTGAAGAGAAATATGGAGGATGAATGTGTGTTGTGAGAGAGGAGAGAAAAGAAAAGAGAGAATAAGTAGATTTGACAGTCACACAAAGACAGGCACCCGACCCACTCCCTGTCCAAATCTATATATCTCTCTCCACATGTACTATTTACTCTTTAAATAATAAATAAAATTAAATTTTAGAAATAAATAAATAAAATTAAAAAGGGTATTAGGCTTGTGACAGTGGTGATTTATATTACATCATCTTTTCGGATGTCACCTCAGCTTTCTTTCTCCTCAATCAATGTTCACTTCTCTCATCACAGTGACAACCCATATTGCATCATCTTTTATTATTTTATTTTTTTTAAACAAACATTTTTTAACATAAACACAAATTTTATTAATAAAACGTAAACACTACATAAACGAAACGATACGGAATTAAACAACTAAAAATTAAACGTAAACATTACATGACAACACATAACATAAAACACGATACGGAAAACAAATAAAACACGATACGGAAATACTTAACATAAAACACCATTACTCATCGTCTCTGTCCCATGCATATGTGTTTCTCAGAATGAACCACACATGTTGATAATTTATCCCTCTCCCATGGCGTTCATGATAAATTCGGTTTGCATTGCTGAGACGACAAGGGTCTTGACTTGTACGCTGCAACTCTTTGTAAATAACATTATATCTACGACATTCAAGGTTGATTCTATTCCATTGAGCCGTAATACTATTTTTATTACGGTGCTCACCATCTGATCGTTGAACCTTTGTGTAACTTCATTCCAAAAAGAACGTCCATTCACAAGGTCTCGAGAATCGTGAACTTCAAGCCATACGTTAGCTAGCAAGTATTCTTCTTCTATTGACTAACGATTATTCATTGTGAAATGCTTTAGGAGTGTGTGAAGAATAGTATTGTATGATGTGTTATTACAAGCCATTTTTTGTGTTTGATTTGTTGTTTGAATTATGTTTGAAAGTGGGTTTGATTTGGGTATTTATAGGATGAAAGTGGTTAAAATTATTATTATTTTTTTTTTAATTTGGGATTGCATCAAACAAATTGTACAAATATCGTTCGCTCAAGCAACCGATTATGCTCTATCTTCGCCGGTGATCGATTAAAAAAAAAAAAAAAAAAAAAAAAAAAACCACAGTGGTTCGATCGATTTTTCAAATCGATCGATCGATCCATGCAAACGATTTTTTACGACCCAATGTCACAAACCTTACTTGTATTTTAGAGAGTACCCATAACCAAATATATTACCCCATTTTCATTTTGAGATATTTTGACATAATAGTTTTCATTTTGTATCAATCAATTAAATGAAAGTTTAGGGGTGCTTGGTAAGGGGTTAAGGGAGGTAGGGAATGGGTAAGGAATTCAAAAGGGCTCACTTCTCTCAAATTAGGTGCTTGGTTAGGGGTGTGCAAATGTATTGATTACCCCGTAGTAGGTAATCAACATTGTAGAGTAAATTAAGGGGTAAGGTATTGATTACCCACCTCACTCAATCCTTTGCATTTATTTTCCATTTTCCTTTACCTTTACCTTTTCCCACTTTAAACCAAGCGGACCCTTAGTAGATAAGGATGAAATTTGATTATTTGAATAATGTAATGTTCTCACTTTTTTTGAAACTATGTATTTTTCATATAGTGACAATAATTATGAAAGGGAAAGAGCATTAAAATTCAATAATTATATGGTTCAAACAAGAATAATGAAAAAGAATCACATTTATGATCTCATTGAATACTTATCACTAAATGCAAATACTAGTATTTTTCAAGTAGGTATACTATGTCTTGAATTATATATAAAAAATATACATTAAAACATGTGTTATTATAAGAGGTATTACTTGTTCACTCGACCATCATAAGGTTCAAATTTCATCAATTATACATAAGCGTGTCTAGGTATTCTTTTTTAAAATGCAAATAAACATATTCAAAGTATTATTTAATTAAGAATACAAAAAAATTTCAAAGGATATCCTCCATGAAATTGTATCATTAGATATTGAGCCAAAATATAACCATAAATAGCTAGCTATACTTGTCTAGCTTTTATCCTACTTACGAAAACACCCACGACCAAGATTTTGGTAGCATTTTCCTAAGATTTAGTTACTTACTTTACCGACTTGGTTGAAGTCTTGAAGTAAACATCTCACGTACAACGTTCAAGTCATCTTAATTAGTTATGATGGAATAATCACGACATTATATTTCACTTTTTACCAACAAGATGTTTGCAAAAACCAAGAACAATGTCCAAATTAAATTATACGAATAAAGTTAAAAGCATTTATTTAAGGCTTATCTATAAATTGTTACACCTGTCATGTCAACAAAGCATGAAATTCAGGTGGAACGGGCTTCTTCTACTCGTATTTTGGATTTTATTTTGCAGTATTTCTCAACACTGCAAAATAAAAGTATGGTTCGGCATGGGTAGTGGCAATGGTCTTCGGTATGGTCGGCATGAGGTGATGCGGCAACACCGCTGCCTCCCATTCGGCATAAAATCGGCATGGGATATTCGGCAAAGATTGCCGCAGAGGCATGGGAAGGAATATAGACGTTGGGCATTTAATTTTGGAACGTTTGGAGGCTTTTTGAACGTTGGGGCATGGGATCATACTTGCCACTAAAAAAATATGTTGACATGAGAGAGGCATGAATGAGTTGGAATGATATTATTTGTGAGTGATGAGGCATGAGTAAGTCATGAAATCATGACTGCCACCACCCTTATTATTTCCTTAATATTCCAATTTATTTATGTTTCAGAAAGATATCATATCCCTTTGTCCAATAATATTACGAAGAATTAAAAAAAAAAAAAAAAAAAAAAAAAAAAAAAAAAAAAAACGTTTTGTAGATTTAATGGATTGGAAGTGAAAACCCACATCATGAACGTTTTCGGTCATGTGTAGTTTGTGGCGTAAGCAAGAAAGTTGATAGCTACCGGTAACGATACGATAATGGTGTGATGATGAGATTGAATACATGCAATGCATTATGCATGCATATGATGTGTGCTTCATCATCAAGCTACATTAGAGATGACATACATATGTACGTACGTAGATGCATGAACATTACATACATCATCTTTCCATGACTGGTTGGTTGGTTTCCTTAAATTTTGTCTAATTATAACTGGATTCAGTTTGACTAGTTGTAAACTCTAGGCAATTGACATTGACATAAGCCCAATGGATATAATGAGAATAGAACTGGAGCCCAATTCTTGTTATGGAAAAGAGCCCATAAACTCATAGCTACCTCACTATAGCATATAACATGGATGTCTTATGAAGACATAAACCGAAACGTAGTTATTCAGACATCCACAACAAGTTCCATTCTCTAGCAATTTCATTAGCATGTGGTCACAAAATGTCACATTCCGATTTTTAAAGAAACGAAAGAGCATTTGTTATCGTTTGTAACGAGCAATACTGACTTGACTTGACCTTAAATAGTTAACACATATGGCCAATATTGACCATAAGTATACTAGGAATTGAAGCTTGTGGATTACAAAGGCTAAACAACTACAACCATTCATACGGATAACGGTGTTATTGGTGTTACAAACCGGGAAGGAACAAAGACACAAATTGACTACGTTTATTTAAGAAAGATTAAACAAGACTAGAAACACGAATTTTTTGGACCAAGTGTCTAAAAAAAAAAGTTTTTTCTACATGTATTAACACTACACCACAAAAAATCATGTGTCCTATGACCACCCACAATCCATCATGGTTCCGTCCCTAGTCACAAAAACTACTAGTAATAATGAAGAAGCCACTTAGCTTGAATATACAACCGAATATTAGTTATATGTTACATAACTTTGTCTTAATAAGTCTAGTTCGATCTTTTTGTTTTATTATTCCATCGTCTAGATTAAAACTGGTAAAGGGGGAAGGACATCGATCTATTCGGGTTACTCAGGGAATTCAAGCCTTATTTGTTCTAACAAGCATTCCAGTGGCTATTTACGGACTTTTCCATGATCATCCCAAGATGTTTCACTAACTAGTTTGCGCACTAGTCTCTTCTGAGACTAGCCCACTTGGCGATAGTTGCTAAGTAAAGCACAGCCACATAGTATGCTCATTTGCACTAATTATGCAGCAATAGAAATTTGTAAATATTCTTATGGCAGAAGACAATTCCAAACAATTTCTAAAGCCATTATTATCATGGATAATATAACTAGATTATTATGCAACAAAAATTGTAAATATTCTTCTTATGACAGAAGACAATTTCAAACAATTTCTTAAGTCATTATTATATATCATGGATAATATAACTAGATAATTATGCAAACATACATGAGATGAATGATAATAAGTTTGATTGATTATATAAAGAGATTACACATGATATAATTCATACACAGGGAATAACAAGAAGAACAGAAAGACTGCATGCATAAAAAGCATTAGATAAATTAATTAACTGCGCTTGACAGGGTCAAAATTGGAAACACCAATGATGGCACCCAAGATACCAGCAAGAACCACACCACCAGCACCAATGCTTAGCAAGAAGTTGTTTAGTGATGGAGTCACACCTGAAGCAGCTTGAGCTACATCTGGAACCACCATTGAAGCTGTCAAAGCAGCTGCAGTCATGGCTGTCACTGCCTTCTCTTTCATTGAGCTCCTTACTACCAACCTTTTGCTGCATGGTGCACCCACCAAGGTCTTTGAAGAAACCCTAATGGTCAATGGGTTGAAGAACATGTTTTTGGGGAGAGCAGTGTTGTTGGTCAATGGCATGGCCATTGAAACTGCTGAGGTTGAAGCCATTGATTGACAAGGTTGTTGTTGTTGTTCTTGTTCTTGTGTTTGTGTTTTGTGTGTTTTGTTGTCAATAAGAAGAGGTTGGTTCAAAGGTAGTAGTTAAGTTAAAGGAAGGTTGAGAGGTGTTTGTGTGATTTCCATATAATCTGAGAGTCTGATGTGGCTGCTTTTCCACTTGTTATTGGTGGATAACCTTATCTTTTCATATCCATCCATCATTTTTATATCATATTTCAGTTTATTCATATATGCCAATGTTTTATGTGGAGATTGGTTTTTGGTAGCTTTTATCACATTTGGTTTAATGGATAGTTAAATATAGTAGGTTGGTAACATTTTTTATTTGACACACATTCAAGGGTTTGTCCTTACTTCTTTTAAAAAAGTCGAAGGTTTTTTTGGAAACAACATCTCTACCTTAAAGTAAGGGTAAATCTGTCTATATCTCACTTCCACCATATCTCGTGGAGGCCTGATTGAGTAATGTCTATTTTTGGTTTAATGGATAGTGAAATTTTAGAAATTTTAGTTTTTTACTCTGGCCCTCCGCTCTAGGAACTATGTGACCTAGTCCAACTCCTAAATTAAAACGTACAAGCTAGATATTGCAACGACTTGACCCAACCAATAGTGAAAAGGCGATTCGTTTACTGCTAATAAACTAATTAGCCAACGTTTGGTTTGTGATCGGGAATCAATATATACTTGTGTTTGACACTAACTTGATTATATCAAGCAAAATGCTTAATATTTTAAAGCTCTGGAGCGTGATATGATAAAAATATTATATTTAGTTTAATTTATAGATTAGAGATTGACGTGTGTCGTGTGGTAATGATTTTCATTAACTGATAATTAGAAGAAAAAAAAAAGTAAGAGGATAATTAGTCAAACTTAAAATGGTTAAATTTAAAATAATATTAAATTTTGATTAGTAAATTGAATTTACATTTAACCCGAAACTTTTTAAAAATATATAATCTCAAATTTTTTATAAAAGATATCTCATAAAATGGATATTTGTTTTTAGAAAAATAATGAGTAAACTTCAAAATACATTCATGTGGTTTACCCAATTTCGCATCATAAATCTCTCTTGAAAAAGTTGCAACAAATACATCCATCCGTTAGTAAAAGTCAACCAATATACATCCATCGGTTAAAATAAGGACTAACGGTGCGAATTATTTCTCCGTTATCTCCTAACGAGATAGAACATATTTGCACCGTTAGTCCTCTGGGTTAACAGTATTTGCACCGTTAGTCTTTTTTTTACGTTCTCTTTCGTTTTTTTTTACGTTTTTGTCCGTTTTTTTACGTTTACGCTCGTTTTTTACGTTTTCACCTGGTTTTTTTACGTTTTCGCATATTTTTTTACGTTTTCGTCCGTTTATTTACATTTTCGCGTGTTTTTTTACGTTTTCGTCCGTTTTTTTACGTTTTCGTCCATTTTTTACGTATTCACCTGTTTTTTTACGTTTTCGTCCGTTTTTTACGTTTACGCCCGTTTTTTTACGTTTTCACTAAGTTTTTTACGTTTTCTTCCCTTTTTTTACGTTTTCGCCTATTTTTTTACTCTTTTGTCCATTTTTTTTACATTTTCGCATTTTTTTACGTTTTCGTCCATTTTTTTACACTTTCGTCCGTTTTTTACGTTTTCGCCATTTTTTACATTTTCGCCTGTTTTTTTAAGTTTTCGTCCGTTTTTTATTTTTACACCGTTTTTTACGTTTTCACCCGGTTTTTTTTACGTTTTCGTCCATTTTTTTACACTTTCGTCCGTTTTTTACGTTTTCGCCATTTTTTACATTTTCGCCTGTTTTTTTAAGTTTTCGTCCGTTTTTTATTTTTACACCGTTTTTACGTTTTCACCCGGTTTTTTTTACGTTTTCTTCCATTTTTTTAAGTTTTCTCTCATTTTTTAACGTTTTCGTCCGTTTTTTTACGTTTTCGCCTTTTTTGTGTTTTCGTCCATTTTTTTTACGTTTTCATCCGTTTTTTTACGTTTACACCCGTTTTTTTACGTTTCCGTCCGTCTTTTTATGTTTACGACCGTTTTTTGGGTTTTCACCAGGTTTTTTACGTTTTCGTCCATTTTTTACGTTAAAAAATGGACGAAAAGATAAAAAGAACAGACGAAAACGTAAAAAAAAACGAAAACATAAAAAAAGGCGAAAACGTAAAAAAAAAAAGGAAAAAGACGTAAAAAAATGAGAGAAAACGTAAAAAATAGAAGAAAACGTAAAAAAAACTAGTGAAAACGTAAAAAACGGGTGTAAAAATAAATAATAGATGAAAACGTAAAAAAACAGGCGAAAATGTAAAAATAAAATAAAATAAATAAACATAAAAAACCGGTTGAAAATGAAAACAAACAGGCGTAAACATAAAAAACGGACGAAAACGTAAAAAAATGGCGAAAACGTAAAAAATAATAGACGAAAACGTAAAAAAAAACACGCGAAAACGTAAAAAAAAAGGTGAAAACGTAAAAAAAACGGAAGAAAACATAAAAAAAAACCGGGTGAAAACGTAAAAAATGGAAGATAACGTAAAAAATGACTAACGGTGCAAATACCGTTAACCCAAAGGACTAACGGTGCAAATGTGTTCTATCTCGTTAGGAGATAACGGCGAAATAGTTTGCACCGTTAGTCCTTATTTTAACCGAGGGATGTATATTGGTTCACTTTTACTAACGGAGTGATGTATTTGTTGCAACTTTTTCGAGAGTGATGTATGGTGCGAAATTGGGTAAACCACAGGGATGTATTTTGAAGTTTACTAAAAAATAATATATATTAGTAGAGCAATGATACGGAGGCCTAACATATATGCCTAAACTCATGTCTAATTTATTAACAATTTGACACATCACTCACACATTCTCTCTCTAAATCTTCATTTTTGAAATTTTCACTTGTCATCATTTAATTCTTAGGCATGTTTTTAGTCATGCATTTTAGGCATGTCAATCATTTTCCATATTGTTATTGTTGTACAAAGTAGTTTATAATGTTTTTGTTAAGTGGACAATCAAACAAATATATCGAACTATCAAAAACCCAATTAGTATGACTTATGTAAAAACTTTTTAAGTACAACTTATGTCAAATCTTTGTGCGTGCGAGGATCTAAAACTAGTTTGAACAACACAAAAGAAAATATGAATAATTAATCTCGGACGGAAAGAAGAACTTATTAAAAAAGGGTATTGGTTCTTAAAAGGTTATGATTTTTAGTAATATTTAAAGTATATGCTTAGTTTTAATCAATTATAATTATTATTAATCAATTCTAAACATATATTTAAATGAGTCTTGATTGGCATGCCTAATTGGCATGCCTAAAAGCATGCCTAAACTGAGGTGTCATCTCCTGATTGGTGACATCAGGGGCTCCACTTCTTTACATTTTATCTTTCCTCATATCCACTCTTCATTTTGCCACTTGTCTTCATCCTCTTGTTAGGCATACTTTTAGGCATATCAATTAGGTCTCTAAATCATTTTCCTATTTAAATATATAATAACAATCTAGCCATGCATGAACTAAACTTAGAGGGGTATATAACAAGGGTAAACGTTACTTCCTTAGTCGATGTGGGATGTAAGATCCAAGGTAAATGATTTAGTTAAAATAAAGTATAAGAAACCTACCTACATCTACATATATGTAAATACCATGAATTCGAACTCCCAACCTAAAAAGACGTATTTGTGGTTTTGACTCGCTAGTGGATGCCAAATATGATTTTTCATAAAATAATTTAGGAGCAATTTTATATCTTTTAGCATAAGGCAAGGATGTGTAAAGCTAAAATTTGCAACCAATGCTGTTAAAATCAAGATTTCACTATGGATGGTTTTGATATTTGCAATATCAAAATCGTAAGATCAGGTCGAGATAGATAGACCGAGCTTAAATTTTACAATGTCTTATATGTCTACTAATTCATATTTAGAACTGACTGTATAATAAATTTGTAAAAGAGAAAGAGTTTTAAGAGTTATGACAATATGAAAATCCATCTTTTATCGGTTTAAAATACTACAGTATATAATCGCTGATTGAGGGGGTTGAATCTTTTAATATGATAATTTATATATTTCACTCTTAAAAAAAACACTTAGGTGTCTTTTGATTATTAAGAGGCTATGAATCTAAATATGATTCACATGAGTTAGGATCAAATAGGAAGAATAATTAAAATAGGAATGATAAGAAGTAACCACAACCACACATTTCAGATGCACCTACAAAAGTGGATGCATCTTTCTTCAAAATTTCCCTCCTAAATTGAAATGTGTGGCTAGAATTACTTCTTACCATTCTTATTTTAATTATTCTTCTTATTTGATCCCTTCCCTGATTCACATATCCAAATCAAAATATGATGTTGAAATGTATGAATATGATTCAATGTTATTATGAACAAGAGGTTGAGTAATCTGAATTTTACTCATATAACAACGTTTATTTGTGTAAACATTGTCTGAATATTTTAGGTTAACAATGAAAATGTTTCACTCGACACAAAAGGACGACTTGAGTGACTTGACATTGACACAATGATAAAATGGGTTATGGCTATGGTTAATGGATGAGCGACATGGGTAACTCGTTTAATAAAGGGGCATGTTTGGTTTCACATTCTTAATACATCAAAATATGTTTGGATTATGATTTAAGGTTTTCAATAGGAATTGTCACCCTTAATTATAATCATCTTGTATATTTTTTTTCTTTAATAAAATAAATGTGGTGTTAAGACACCCTCTAAAATTCTAGTTCAATTTGAGTTTTAGTCTCATAACACCTCTTAACGAAGAAAAAAAAATCTTAATCATAACTTCATCTTACCCCCTCTTAATGACAAAAAAATAAACACGGTTTTTGTTCGAAATCTCTTACCGCGTCTTACTCAATCATATTAAGAGGCTATTAAATGTTTTTATTTATTTTATTTTATTTTATTCTTTTAAAAAAACAAACACAACCTTACAGTTAACCACACTTGCTACATTGTTTTACTTAATCAAAATTCATTCATTTATTGTTTATCAGTTAACGGTAGTAGCATCGGATTTGATCGAGATCTTACGATCTTATGGTAATATCGAAATTCTACTTAAGATCTTATAAAGAATCGACTCGGTTTCGCTTTGTAAAATCGTAAAATTAGAAAATCTTAAGAGCTAGATCGAGATTTTAACGGCTATCCTTAAAACCATAAAATAAATAGACAAAGCCATTAGACGAAAAGCTTTATATAATCACCAATTAAAGCCAGTTGATCATTAGATCCTAATCGATAACCAAAGTTTAGTATAAGCAAATATTGTTGTGTAACTTTAAACCCTTTTTAATCATCTCTGTCAAGTCACTAAGTTCCGCCTCTACGTTGCGCCAAGCTATACTTGTATTACATATAGTCCGGGGTCAGGGTATCCCCGCCAATCTACACCTTTTATGGATACTTGTATTACATATAAAAAAGAATTTAATTTTTTTTAAATCAATAGATATTTTGTGCTACAAAATAACTTGAATGAGAATTAAAATCCCTAATGTGTCATTTGTTTTTTTTTTTTTCTTTTTAAAGAAGCAATATTTTCTTCTTTTTACTTCTTTTGTTTGCGGGCGCGTAAAGATTTTTATTTGTTTGTTTTTTTAGACATAAGTGTTTCTTTTGATTTTTTACCTCTTAAAAAATTAGACATAAACTTTCATTTATTCTCATTTCTTCAATACAAACCTTATCGATTTCTCTTTCGTTCTTATCTTTCAAAAGCACAAAAAATAGCAGTTTTCTTCCTTCCGGATGAAGACTTTAGATTTTTTATTATTTTTTTGTGTTTGTGTGTAAAATAGCAAATAGTTTTATTGATTTAATGTATTACATACATGAGATAGCATGTGTATTTATAGTAAATAGGGAATATATTAGCTACAATTAATTGTAGCTAATTGGCTATAATTCTGTGCTTTAAATGTGGGTCCTGATTCTTTTTCTGGGTCCCTGATTTTTTTCTGTGGGTCCCTGATTCATTACTTGTGTATTTTTTGTGAAGGGATTGTAGCCAATTGGCTACAATAATTGTAGCCAAGCTATCCCCTAGTAAATAAATAGCTTTGATAATAAGCAACATAATTCAAACCCTAAGCCTAACAGTTTTTGCAGACATAATTCGTAGATAAAAAACAAACGACACACAAGACTTTATCATAAAGGCAAGGTGTTTATGGTCCATGCAAAGGAATTATTCACTTGGAATCCTACTTTTTTGGATCATAAAGAGATGATGTATTCCTCGGATGACGAATCAGTTCATGTTGGTAACAAACAAATAGAAAGTGAGGGGGATTCTAGCGATAACAGTGATGTGGACAGTGTTCGTGAAACTAATTTCGATTCTCTTAATGTTCGTAGTGGCGAGATGGTTGACCAGCAATCTGAGGATCCTTTTAAGATTTATGACCTTTTGAATAAACAACCGGTTGGTGTTGCCCGTGAACCAAGTGCATCGTTGTCACACCCTCCTGGTTTTACCCCGGAGACATCTGAGATTCGAAAGGAGAATGCATACGTTGAAGGTGATATGGACAGGGAAGTGGTAAAGGAGTTTTCACCTTCGGTAAATGCCAAGGTGATGAATCATTCACAAGAGTTTGTAGAGGAGTCTAATAGGGATTTAGATTGTCATAATGTGGTTCTAAATGGAGGGTCTGTCTTGGGTGTTTTGGAAGATATGATTCGGGTAGGTAAAGCTATGGGTTATTCTATGGAGGGTTGTGTAAACGATTTGGAAAATATCATAGGGACACACGGAGCTGTTGAAGTTCCCGATGAATGTTCTTTCCCTTAATATTCAAGGTCTTGGACACAAGACGAAAAAGGAGTGGATTAAGGAGTTAAATACTAGGCATAAAATTAATTTTCTTGCCTTACAAGAAACTAAAATGACTCGTGTCACTCATATGGATGTCAAGTTCATATGGGGTAATTCTAATTACCAATATATTTCTAGTGATTCTGTAGGGAGTTCGGGTGGCATTTTATGTGTATGAGAGGCATCTATCTTTAAGAAGGACTATGCTACTATTTCAGATAATTTTATTGCTATCTATGGGACTTGGCTTCCTAGTAATACCAAGGTTCTTTTTGTGAGCATTTATGCTCCTCAGCAGCCTTCTCTTAAACGTTCTCTATGGGAGTATATTTCGATTCTGCTTGGTTGTTGGAACGGGGAGGCAATTATTATGGGTGATTTTAACGAAGTTCGATCT
>JARVZY010003941.1:0-27693 GCA_030686995.1 Artemisia argyi
TATTGGTAAGGAGAGGTTTCGGTAAATGAAGGAAATAGACTCGTATTATGTTTAAAAAGAGATAAGTAAAATTATTTTACCCTTAAAAACCAGTTTTGTTGCAGTTTGGTATACAAAAGATTATCCGAAACTGATTATTAATACGCATAAATAACTTTTCCATCCTAAAACACAAAACTGATTCGCAATAAATGGATTAGTAAAATCCAAAATATAAATCCAAACACCCCTTAACACGTCTATGACGTTGGTTATCCTTCCAAGACAACTACAACAACTAGCTGCTATAAAAGTATATCAAATAAGAAAATAAATTACCCAAAATAGGATTCATGGCCACGTGAAGTATAAAGCTCAACGGACTCCGGATGGAAGAATCTTAACACAAGACCATGAACATAACTCTGATACGCTGTAAGTGGAGGGTAGTCAAGTCCCCAATATCTAAGATCATTTTTAGTGCTATTGTGATACCATTCGTCAACGGGAAGACTGGTAGTAATCTCCATCCAATGTCTTTGTGCTTCAAAATCTCCATACTTGGGTGGATCACCCGCTCCAGAATACGGGTGCAAAGATACAGCAAGTCGAACAAGAATTGCAACTAGACTAACACAAATGAACGGAGCTGAAATACCCTTGTGGCCTGACCACCACGTAGTACTATTTTCGTTAACTTCTCGTTTCGCTGCTGCTGCTTTTGCCATTAACTTATCTCCTTTTACCCTTATATAATTGCGAACTCTATTAGAAGATCCTGCTTCAAGACCGAACCCCAAAAGGTATCAAAAGCATGCTCATATTTATCCAACACATTCGCCAAAACCGTCAAAACTAAATGTTCTTTTTTATGAGATAAACAGTTTTCGCTAATCCAATACTAAATTTTCTTTTTCGTGAGCAGGTGGATTATATAAACCTGTATCAAGGCTTAAGTTGAAAAGGGTGCGTTTAGTTGGAGGGGAAAAAAAATCTTAATTTTGTGTTTTCAGTTTCGTAAAAAAAAGAAAAAATAATTTTTCATAAAACATTGAAAACGCGTTCATATGATATTGTTTTCTATTCCGGAGAAAAGAAAGGGGTTTTGGTACAAAACATTTTGTGAAAAACGAGGGTGTTTTCTTTCGACTAAACTACGAGTAGAGTATTATAATCAGCTAATATCGTAACTAATTTACCGATCTAAAGATAATGAAGATAATAATGAATGAAGAGGAAGAGGAAGAGGGAGAGGAAGATACCTGTAATGTGATTAGTAGATGTTGCCGGATGGTTAGTCAGTCAAATAAGTGGATTGATTGGTAACAAGAGTCAATAAGCTGTTAAGATCCAACTGAAACTATGTGGCGAAAATTCAAAGTTAAGCTTCCTAAAGCTCTGGAAAATTATATTATTTGCGGGCTTAGCTTTTTATAATGAGTAGAGTTATTCTGCAAACCAAACAATGCTCACATACTAAGGGACACATCCTCACCATTCATCTCAAAATAACCAGCGGTCAAGATTAAATCAGATAATAAACACGGAGGGGCATTTTCGTACATTAACAACCTCACACAGAACACGCCTGTTCCAACAATCCCCCTCATTTCTATCATTATCACTCTCTCACCAAACACACACTAAAAACACACAGTACACACATAGAAGAATCAATCAAAATCTGTCATAGCAACAGCAAAACAAACACTAAATCTATTAAATTAACCATAAAATCAGAGCAAAAATGAACGAAAAGGACAGAGATGATGATATACTCAAAAAATACGGCACCAATGATGGTTCCGACGAACTTCCGATCATAAACCGATTTAAAAATCGGCGAAAAAATCGATTAAAGGTATATTAATACACCTTTGTTGATTTAAACACATATTTTACTATTATTTACTGTTATTTATGCTTAAATAATGATACATGCGGTTTATATAGTTTATGTTGAAGTTTATGTGATTTTATAATATTTAATGATTTTTTATTGAAGTTATTGTAATATTTTTGAAGAAAACTTTGATTCGAAATTAGGTTTTTACTAGTTATAGAGATACTTTTGATGTTATAGATAGAGTATGTTGATGTTATTAAGATTTTAATGAAGAAATGTGTGATTATAAGTTAGTTTTTCACTGTTTAGAAAGTATTTGTTGAGGATATTGTGACTTTAGAAACGAAATAATTGATTAGAAGTTAGCTTGAGTAATGGAATCATAGTGTAAGAGCACGGCTAAGCCATTGCCAAAGTTGTAGGCGAAGCCGAAGGCTTAGTCTACGGTGAAGAGTTAGAATATGATGTGTTAGTCAAAAATCACACGTGATTAGTTGCCTGAAAAAAGTGTAAAAACTTATATTCTATATCATACATGATAGAAGTTAGGTTTTAAGCGTTTATGGAGATTTTGTTGGTTTTACCCAAAGAAAAGTTATGTTGTATATCTGTGATTACTAAAAGCTGAATTTTAGCCACTGTTAATACTAATGGTTTAGAAGGCTATAAATAAAATAGGAGTCAAGAGTTACTAGGAGATCTTTTTGGCATTCAAGATGTAAATCCTATTCGTCCTTTACAAAGTAACATTTACGCTGTTACTATATCATATATGATAATGTGCTTGAAAATAAAATAGGAGTCAAGAGTTACTAGGAGATCTTTCTGGGAATCATTTTCTTCTTCGACATGGGGTTACTTGCCATTGGAAATGTTAGTATCATTTTACGCTGTTTTTATTACCATTAGTTTTTTGTTTCCATGTTTCCTTATTGCTAAGTTTGAGTTGATCTTGACTAATGCAAGGATCGTTTTGTTGTGGTAATGAACCAGATCTTAATCATCTCGGGAGTGATAATGACCATTGGTGTCAAGTCCTCTTTGCAGTTCTTCTTGAAATGAAACAATCTTAAGGTTTCCAGTGCTTTCTTACAGTTTGTCCTCTATTTTGGTTTACGTGTCTTCACTTTTATAAGCTTTGCTTGATTGATTGCACATGGTACAGTTTCTTTTGGTATTGGGCTATTGGCTTCTTTTTAGTTATCATCGGATGGCCTTGGAATGGTTGAAGAGACTTATTGTTTCATTATAATATTCAGGTACTTTTTTGCCGCGGTGTTTGGCCTACACTGTCAGTTTTTGTGCAGAAGATACCAATTATTGGTTGAGTGTTTCAACAGCCTTTTATTAGATCAGTATGTCTCCTACCCTAGTAATTATATCAGCGTACTTGTAGTGTTAATTTTTTGTGGGATGCAAGTGTCTCTTATAGCTATAGGTGGCAAGATTGGTGGGTCGGGTTTGTGATGTTGTATGTATTGACATCTATACTTACAGTGACTTTTAACACATTCCTTTTTTAGCTAGTAATTTTTTTTTTGAACAAAGCTAATAAATTTGATTTGACAAGTTTGAGATAAACACAGTTTCAGTTGACCCGTTGATAAGTACATCGGGTCAAATTGATACCACTAGTATCTTCCTTTCTTTTTGGCAAATGTATGGCCTGTTTCAAGTACAATTATGCGTACACTTGGCATCACACGAGGGGTATGTCAAAATCTGTAATTTGTTGGCTATTTCTGCTAATAGTAATTACATTGTCTCTTCTTCATTGCAGGATGACAGGGGTCAACTAATATATATATTTTATGCTGAACATTTTCAAGAGAAAACCCAAGAGGCTACATTTCTTTCAGGAAAATGAGTTTTGCAAATATTAGGGGAATAAATCAGCAAAGGGAACATGTACATATTCGATTGTTAATAGGAATTCTCAATAGATCTCTTTAATGTTTATGGAAAAAATGGTTTCACATGACCAGTTAATGTTATTCTTTAGCTTCAAACTGCTCGGTTGTATCATGTTGTAGTTACACTTTCTTTGTTATTGTTCGTATCCCATGTCTTAATAAAATGTATTCTTTGTTTTAGATCGAGTAAGCTTTAGATCGAGTATGTTGATGTTTATGAAGAAAATATGTTGATGATGACCTGTTAGTGAAAAATCATATATGATAAGTTGCCTGAAAAAATTGTAAATTTTTTTGTATTGCATCATATATGATATAAGCTAGGTTTTAAGCATTTATACTATATCATATATGATAATGTGCTTGAAAATAAAATACAAGCAGTTTGTGATCTCCTAGTGAGTACTACAAAGTTAGTTGTGTATAATATCAAATATGATAATCTGCTTGAAATCCAACTTTTTTTAACACTATAATATATCATATATGATAATGGAAGCGGGCGGGCTGTTAGAAGTTCGGCCCGCTTTTTTTTTTTTTGTCGTAGGGGTGCTTGAAACTAAACCTGGTGAGTAATTTAAAATTAGTTGTGTGTCTGATATCATATATGATAATCTGCTTGAAAGTTAACTTCTTTACCATTATAATATATCATATATGATTATGTGCTTGAAAATTAAATCAAATCTTCTTATTTGTGTAGAGAAGGCTGTTTTCAAGGCATCTTGAACATTACAAGAATCCAAAGGCCCAAGAAGCTCAATGAAGAAGCTCGTGAATCTTCATTTCACGTTTAAAATGTATTCTTTGTTTTTTCTTGTAATCTTTGTATGGATTTTTTACGTCTACGAACGATTTTGTAAATAATTGGTAACTGAGACAATGTCTTGCTAATATGGTTTAACTTTTTTGGTATTATTTCATGATGTTTATCCTGAAATAAAAATAGTGAAACATCTACAAATGTGATTTTCGATATTATGTCTATTGCACACATTCATAATCACTTGTAAATAAATGCATTAGAATAGAAAAGATTCAAGTATAATGGTTTGATAAATTTGTGATGATCATGTTAAATCATATATGATTTTTGAAAAAAATCACATATGATAATTTGTTACTAACTTGTAAAATACAAATATAACATGTGATATATAATAGATTCACATTCATGTAAGATCCAAATCAACCAAAATCAAGTAAAAGATAATTTCTAACAATTGTCCATATAAAAATCAAACATTAAACAGGTTACTTTCAAATATCACATATGATAATTGTAATGAAAACAAAAATAATGTAAAATCATATATGAGAATTTCCAAGAATATCACATGTGAAAAGAATCAATTAGTTTGATGAATTTATCATTGAACCAATCCCTTCTTATTTTTGAAACAACTCTTCTTCTTTAACCAAATCTTTCTCTCCTTAACAACAACTACAAGCGGCTTTGCAACTCGAACAACCTGCTCAAGACCTTGTCGTTCTTTAAATTCAGTGTCATTATAGATTTTTTGCACATATCTGTAAGAAAAAACAAAAAATTAAAAAAAAATGAAAATATAAATAAGTTGTTTCATGAAAAAAAGTAAAAAAGCCCATATGATATCACATATGATATATCAAATGAAACATAGTGTATGATATAGTATGTGATATCATATATGATACATCCAACAAAATGAAATATCACATGTGATATCACATATGATATATCAAACAAAATAACCTCGATTATAAACACATTAACCCAAGCTAAAATCATATATGATATACTTCATACCAGCTTAGATCAGCTTATACCGAAAACTTAATTCAATTAAATGCTAAATAATAAGTTGTTCAGATCATAAAACTACCTAATAATACAACTTATTCACACTAACTCTACTCTAATTCATAATCTTATTTGTATAACTCTCTTCTCCTCTAATTCACAAGCTTATTCACATGAATCAGCTAAAAATGATAAAATAACAAGATGTGATGAAAATAAGCTACTAGTAATAAGTTAGCTTATACAATAAGCTTATAAGCGCCTTAAATAAAGAAGTTAGTGTGATATATAATAGATTAATGACGTTTTCTAGTCATACAAGATAACGGTTTTGCAGATCCTATGGTCATTATTAGCATAATTTTTCAAGTAGCCACCTATCTCACTACCTGAACACTTTAGGAAACTCACCATCCTCACGATGACACCAGCTTACGATCTCATCTCCACGACCACCTGATCTCCATGAAAATTGCAATATCACAAAATAACCTTAATTAGAAACTTATTGCCCAAAGCTAAAATCACATGTGATATATTTCATATTAACTAAAAAGTACTTGTTACTAACTCATAAGTTAAAACCAGTTCAGCTTATACCAGCAACTTATTTTTCATGTCATTATTAGCATAATTCATTCAGAACATAAGTTAATTGATAAGTTATTCAGAACATAAAAATGCCTAATTATACAGCTTATTCACACTAACTTATGATCTATAGTAGAAAAATAACTTATTAGAATGAGCTTACTCTTAACAGCTTATATCAACAACTTAATTTTTCAAGTCATTATTAGCATAACTTATTCAGAACATAACTTAATTCAATCAAATGCTAAATGATAATTATTCAGAACATAAAAATGCCTAATTATACAGCTTATTCACACTAACTCATGATCTATAGTAGAAAAATAACATATTAGAATGAGATTACTCTTAACAGCTTGTGAGTAGATATATCACTTGCTTGAATCGAATCCATAACACCTGATGATTTGTCAAATAATATGAATAAGTTAGCTTAGAATTTAGCACAATAACTCAATTGATGATAACTAATAAGTTATTAAGATCAATCACCTAAAAAAACGGATAAAAACCTGTTCTGATGAAAAGAACGAGATTAATATGAAGCTGGTGTTAACGAATTGAAGAACGAGATGAAAAGAGCTTCGATTAATGAATTGAAGAAAATAATTTTTATTTTATTGATGACTGGGTGAGGTGTGTTAATCGAGAGAGAAAGAACATGAATTAAAAAACACACAAGTTTGTGTGTGTATTAAATGGATGTTATTAAAAAAAATAAGTTTATATATTGGACGCAAATACCCTTGTAGTGTAAATTGTTAATTTAATCTCATCCATTGGATAAATGAAGATGAAGGGTGAGGATTGATCCTTTGGTATGTAAACAAAGTTTGTTCCTCAAATGATCTTAACTCTTTTATAATTCACTCACCACTTAATTTAAGAAATGAAACAACATCCAAACTAAAAGTATATAATACTAAACATCATTTGAGGACCAAACTTTTTTTACATACCAAGGGACTAATCTCCACCCTCCATCTTCCCTCCATCTTTATTTGATCTAATGGATGAGATTAATCCCAACAATTTAAAAAACCCACTTTCATCTTTTTTTTTTCAAATATTAATATCTTTCAAACCGTTAATCGTTAAGCAAAAAAAAAATATATACCGTTACGACGAGCATTTAGTTATCTTTCTATAGATAGGCTAATTGATATATTTTCGACAATTTTATTTTTCGTTTTTTTCATGTTTTTTATTCGTGACCGAAAAAATCATATATGATATTACATATCATATCATATATGATATTATATGTAATATCATATATGATTTTTTTTCCGGCCACGAAAAAAAAAGGTGAAAAAAACGATTTTTTTTTCTTTTTCGAAAGTATATCAAAGTGCCCGTCTATAGAAAGATAATTAAATGCCCGTCGCGATGGTGTAATTATTTTCGCTTAACGATTAACGGTTTAAAAGATATTTAAATTATAAAAAATTAGTGAAATAATAAAATGCTTTTAATCTCAACCATTGATTTCCTTTTTAGATGGATGGTGTGGATGAGTCCCTTGGTATGTGAGGAATGTTTGGTTTGTAATATAACTCGACTCTAAATCTTTAGACTCATATTCGACTGTGATAAAATGAATATGTTAAAAGTGTATAAACGTAATTTTTTTTTCCAACTCGAGAACATAATAGTTTTTATTTTTTTTTACATTTAATTTCAACTCGAGAACATGAAATAAAAATATAATTTTCTTTCTCTTTCTTTTTCTTTTATTTTAGGGTAAAATGCAAAAATAGTCCCTAAACTATCACGAAAATGCAAAAATGAGACTGAGACAAAAAGTAACGCAAAACAGCCACTAACGTTACGAAAATTTGCAAAAAAAGCCACCGAGAACACTTTTTTGCTAACTTCCGTTAGTTTATCCGTTAGTCAAGGGTATTATCGTCATTTTACTCGTTTCCCGCCTTTGACTACCCACACTTTACTTGAATGACCAAATTTGCAAAGTTATAACTTAAGTTTTAGAGCCAAAAACACACGTGGCAGCCGAAGAGATTAACCTTTCCCTCCTTTTTGTGCAACTCGGCAACCTAATAGGGACTATTCAGTTCATCTTTATCCCGTTTATTTAAATACACCAAACCACACACACATTTCACCGAAACACACATAATCCCAACGATCAAAACAACCCACGATGGCAAACAATGGTAAAGGGAAGGGCATCTATATTGGTACCGAGGAAGAGGAATTTGACAAAGTTTTAAGAACCGATTATCTAAATGATTTACTTCTTGATTCATATGGCGCAGAACCAATTGATGAGTATGGTTCTTATAGGCAGATTCCTAAGGAGTTGAGAACTCAGATTCTGACCTATCTTAGGAAACAAGATGGCTACTATGAAGCGCTTTTGAGTGATGAGGGGGAGGAGAAGGAAGAGACTGTGGATACCGTTTTACCAAATGATTTGGCAGAGAGGATTTCCCGTCTTGAAGTTGTGTTTAAGTATCTGAAGGATAAGAAGGACAAGAAAGAAAAAGAATTGAAGAGCATGAAGAAAAGGAAGAAAAGGGGTGATGCGAAAGGTAGCGGTTCCAACTATTAAACTAGTGTGTTTAGATAACTTTTGGGTGATGTAATGGTTGTGAACTCGTATGATCAATGAAAGTTTCAATCTTTATGTTACTATGTTTGTGTTTCAATTTTTGATGTTTATGTTTGTGTTTCAACATTCACAAGGTACAATGATACAGCTTATGCAGAAACTATTAGATAGGGGTTGTTTGGCATGAGTGTATACAACACTCCCATTTAACATTTGTAGGTTGACTTTGGAAAGTCAAAAGCTATTGACTAGCACTAGTAAGAAGTTAATACTCCTTTACCTACCACACAAAATGAAGTAAATTATCCTACCAACTAGTATAGTAAAGTCTCCTGTCCAACTTTATCAAAAACATAGATATGGCAGAATCTGTAACTCAAAAATTAAAGAGAAAGAAAATGAGTAGTAATAATACACAGGTAGAGGAAGTAAGTGGTTGTATAATTGGCCTCGGTATCAAAAGTGGGAACAAAACAGGAGGGGGTGGTGCAAAGATAGAGGTGTTGGACGAAAGATGCTTCATCTGTTGTGGGGATGTTAAGTGTTGGAGGCATAGTGTTGTGATACTTGAACAGGCAGGTTGTGCAACGGCAGAGGAAGTAAGTTGTGGTGTCATTGGTCTGGGTATTACAAGTAGAAACATAAGTGCAGGGGGTGTTGTAAATGCAACTCAATCAACTGAAGCAAAGAAGAAGATTAAAAAGAAGCCAAGAAACTAAATCACTATGGTTTTGGGCATGTCCAAACCACAAACTGAATCACTATGTTTAGTCTGTGTTTTAATGTTTCATTAATGTGAGTTTCTTGTTTATGTTTGTGGTACCTATCAAATACAATAATGAAGTATAAACATATGTGAAGACATTATTCATACAAAATCTGGATCATGAGATCCATTACATTCATTAACCATCACTAATCTCAAAGCAACCAACCCCCTCATGGATATTTCTTCTTCACAACAACCTCAATCTTCTTAAACATCTTGTCCTTGACTTGCATGGCCATCATCAACAGTGCATTCGCCCTACGTTTATCAATTGTTTGTAGCCTCCTAAGCTTCTTTGTATTGCTCCTTGCAATTCTTGCACATGAATAGTTTCGAAGTCTAACAATCACATCCCCCCTACGTTCGACTCTTTCGGTAATTTTTTTGGACTTGTTCTCCAAATCGTGTGCCTGCTGCAAATCTTGAAAAATCTCTGTGTGGTAAGGGCCAAGCATTAGTTCAGTTAGCACATACGAGTTACAGAGAACCTTTAGATCAATATCACTTTGAGAGTTGTTCATGGTTAAGGAAATAGGGAGGTGTGTTTTGCAAGTGAGTGTTTTGAGAGATGCGTATTTAGTAGCCTTCACGTGTTTGCCTATAAAAGGGCTTATAAGATTGCCATGTACTGTGTAGTCTTCATGTGTTGGACAAAAAAAAAGACTTATATGACAGTTGACTTTATGCAATTCAACATTTGCAGTTTGACTTTTGAAAGTCTAAATGCAATGGGTGCAAATGCAATGAGTGTCTAGATCACTCCCATTCAACATTTGCAAGTTTGACTTTTGAAAGTCCAAATGCAATGGGTACAAACATAGAATACAAACATAGAATCCAAACATAGTTCAAAACATTGTTCTAAAGACAATAAATTTAAACAAAGAGTACAAACATAGAATCCAACAGACAATAAAGTGAAACATATTGTTCAAAGATTAGTGGGTAACACATTAAGAACTAGGAACTGCATGCTCATCATCTGACTTCATCTTTTTAGTTGGCCTGTCAACATGAGGTCTGTGATTGGGTGGTATAATTACTGTTGTAGAGTCAATTCTTGTCCAGTATTTGCAGCTAGAACAACCATTGATCTTGAATGAGTACATATGCGCCCATGTTTCTAGTCTGTAAGCAGCATGAACCCACTCTTCAGGTATACCAACTCCTCTTCCATCCTCATTCTTGTAGTTTATTGCAGCCACATCATGTTTACATGGTATTTCAGTCAGCTCCCACTTCCTACAACCACACTCCTTCCTGTCCATGTTAACAACACAATGATCCTTGTTAGGCACAGATACTTTATATAAAGAAGCTTCAATCCATTCAACAACGCAATCAGTAGCTTCTTTTTTTATTGCATCAAACATGGCTTGCACAGTAGGAGTAAGTTTTCCAACACTCTTTTCTACCACAATCCTCTTCATCAAGTACTCCCTGATATATTCAAGACAAGTGATGATGGTTCTATCTCTGACATCATTTAGCTGGCTATTGAACACCTCACATATGTTGTTTAAGAGTAGTCCACATAGGGCTTTGCCTGTTAAACAAATCACACATTATATATTAATATATGATCAATTATCATTATGCTTTTGTCCAGTGCCACTTAATGAATTACGTGAAAAATGTGATCTGCTCCATTGTTCAGCTGGAATCTTCAGCAACCAATCATAAGCTGCAGCATTGTTATTCTTGAGGTGGTCCATCTCTTTGTTGAATTCAACAACAGTAGTGGCTCTAGCTGCATTCCAAAGCATGTCCTTGTAAACACCTCCTTTAAAATGTGACTTCATCTCCTCATGAATATGCTTAACACAAAACCTGTGTTCAACATTTGGAAACACACTAGCAATGGCTTGTATCAATCTCTGTGAACAGTTAAGGTTATTGATGGTGTTAAAACTTTACATGTTCTCATTGTGCATAAAGCACATGATTAATTATATAATAGAAATGTCACCTTTTGCTTATCAGAAATGAAAGTGAACTTGCAGTTGGTTTGTATACCAAGATCCTCTCCAAGTAGTTTCAAAAACCAACACCAAGTTGCCTTATTTAGTGCATCAACTACAGCATATGCTACTGGATAAATCCCATTGTTTGCATCAATCCCAACTGCTATTAGTAATTGACCTGGAAAAGGACCTGACATGCATAATCCATCTAATCCTAAGAATTCTCTGCCACAAGCTTTGAAACCTTGTTTCATAGCTCCCAAACACACATAAACCCTTAAAAGTTCTTGTTGCACTCTCTGGATTTGGTTCTAGCTGTACATCAATCCTAACAGTAGTTCCTGGATTTTGATTAACCAACTCTTGGGCATACTCTCTAAGCAGTGCTTAATGTTTCGTAAAAACAGGTATACCTGATTGATGTTCACAGTCTTTATTGCATAGCAAATCATACTTACTTACGGGAACATCTTCAATTAGCTCATCATCATCATCAATCACTTCATCATCATTTGGATTATAATCCAAATCCTCTGAATCACTCCCGCCACTCTTTCCTTCTATTTTATTATCCACCTCTACTACTTTCACATTTCTCATATGACCACCTACAATTGTAAGTCCATAACATTAACAACAAATACACCTTTTAATAAATAAATTAAAAAAAAAAAAAAAAAAAAAAAAAAAAAAAAAAAAACCCTGTTCAAGTAAATAGGAAAATGCACTGTGTCTTACCGTATCGATCAAAGGCACGGACGATCGATGTAATCTAACCGGAACTATACGTTAATTAGAATTGTATCTGAATATATGTGTTCGGCTTAATTTGGTACAGAATTGGCGGCAATAAACTAGGTGAATGAGGATGGAAGAGGGCTGTATCTGAAGTTAAAGGGGTATATTAGTCATTTCATGCGATAATACCCTTGACTAACGGAAGTTAGCAAAAAAGCGCTCTCGGTGGCTTTTTTGCAAATTTCCGTAACGTTAGTGGCTGTTTTGCGTGACTTTTTGTCTCGTTCCCATTTTTGCGATTTCGTGATAATTTAGGGACTATTTTGCATTTTACCCTTTATTTTATGTTATCCTCCTTACCCATCATTTATATTTCCGCCTAAAAAACGAGAACCGGTGCTATAGCGGAAAAGAAAAGAATATTATTGAAAAAGAAGGGTGATTTGGTTTATTTTGAAGTAAAATGTTTCCTTTCAAAATTGGGCTAAAAATGTTGAGCAATTCTAGAACCGCTCACATAATTTATACAAAAAAATCCACTCGCTGACGTGTCAGCAGCGGGTGATTGGTGCATTTTGTGACAGTTTCTCTCCGCTTTCTTTTGTAAAACCAATCACTCGCTGACACGTTAACAAGTAGATTTTTTGTGTGAATTTTATTAGTGGATCTAGCATTTCTCAAAAATGTTTACTTCATATTTTTTTTACTTTTTCTTACTACAGAAACTTGAGACCTAAGCATAAAAGGGTACTACAGCAGCACTCCACCACTCCTTGTGTTTGTGTAATGTTTCTAATTATACATTTTATTTATTTAATGTTGTACTTGTGTTGTATTTTGGTTTGTGTTATGAGAGATGATCAATACAGGGTGTGATTGATTAGGTTGTCTTAAAAGAAAAAGCAATGATGTGATATATAAAACCTAAAACTAATTGAATTTGTCTTAAGTGTGACACCTTTCTGTAACACGAGACACGTGAGTAGTAGTTTATTTAATATTGACTTAGATAATACTTCATCCGTCATAAAATAATTGTCATGTTTTGACTTTTTAAAATCTTTTTTTTTCGACTTTAACCTGTAATATATATATATATATATATATATATATATATATATATATATATATATATATATATATATATATATATATATTTTATTATATAATACTTGATGCAAAATATATAAATGAATTGGGTTTTAAATATATTTTCATAAGTATAATTGTCATCAAATATTATATAGCATAAACAAAAATGCTTAAAGTCAAAGTTAAAAAATAAAGATTTCGAAAAGTCAAAACAAAATAACTACTCCCTCCGTCCCATTTTTATTGTCCAATATTGACTTTTTTAGTCTTCATTCTTCAACTTTGACCTTAAATATTTTTGTGGGTGTTATATAATATTTGATGCAAAATATATAAATGAATTGAGTTTTAAGTGTACTTTTCAATGGTATAATTTTTTCATCAAGTATTATATAATAAAAATATATATTTATGGTCAAAATTGAACCGGTTTGACTTTGAAAATTCAAACTGGACAATAAAAATGGGACGGAGGGAGTATTTTAAGACGAAGGGACTACTAGAAAACTCGTTTTGTAATTGAGTCGAGCTCAAGCTCAAACTACTCAAGTCATGAGTCAAGTTCGAGTTTCTAAATACTTAGCTTGAGAAACTCACAAATCAAATCAAGCGTAAGTTCAACTATGCTTTATTACTCTTCTACTTGCATGTAATTAATCAGTTATTATCTTCAAATAGAGTACTATATATCCTAAACAAGTTAAGGGAGCTAAAAAGACTATTTTTATTGCCTTCTAAGTTTAAATTTAGGCTCGATCAAGCTCGAGTTATAAAACACGAGTCGAGCTTGAAGTTTCAAATCAAAATTGAATTTTACACCTGGAATTTCGTAGTCAAGTCGATGATAGTACTAGACTCGATCGCACCCTTATTTGTATGTAAAGCAATTAAATTATTTGGATCATTCGCTTTGTCTATAAGTGTCTACTATTTTATGGTATAACAAATAAATTAGAATATTATTTTTATCATGATATGTAACTTAAACCTATTATAACTAGTTAGATTAATATTTTCTAACAAAATAATATTAGTGTTGTACTAATAGCATATGTTTGCAAAAAAACATCGAATTTCAACACTATTTTCAAAGTTTTGAAAGTAATCTCCCAAAACAATACTCTGTAACAAGGAAGCACTCCAGTGTGATCAAAGAATAAAAGAACAAACCTCTAATTGTATGACTAATACACTTGTTTTCTTTTAGTCTATCTTTTAACTGATTTTACACGTAAATAAATCCGACTTAATAAATGGCACCACTATAATCCTTTATATTAAGGGTCAATCTTCAGCCTTCGGAAGGCTTTGTTTACCCGACAAGTCCTCGTCTTGTTCACGTTCATCTTTCTCGAATGCAGAATTGCTATAAGTTAGACCCTTTTTCTTCATTCCCAGATTGAGAAATAGAGTGTTGATCAGAAAAGCTTGCCTCATGTTCAGGTTCATCTTTTTCTTCATTCACAGATGCATTATCGCCTTGTTCTTCATTCACGGATTGAGAAGTAGTGTGTTGACCAGAAAAATCCTCTTCTTCTAACCGTTCATCCTTCTCTGGTGAAACATTACTATGAGTCGACTCTTCTTCATTTAAAAACTGAGAAGTAGAGTCTTGACCAGAAAAGTCGTCATCTTGTTCCAATGCAGCATTACTATGAGTCAACTCTTTTTCTACATTCACAGATTGTGAAGTTGAATGTTGATCAAAAAAATCCCCCGCTTGTTCAGGTTCATCTTTCTCTAATCTTGAACCTTTTTCTTCGTCCACAGATGGAGAACTAGTGTGTAGACCAGAAAGGTCCTCTTCTTTTTCACGTTCATCCTTCTGTGACGCAACATTACTATGAGTTGACTCTTTTTCATCACTCACAAACTGAGAAGTAGAGTCTTGACCAGAAAAGTCCTCATCAGCACTACTATGAGTTGACCTTTTCTCTTCATTCACGGATTGAGAAGCAGAGATTTGACTAAAAAATTCCTCATCTTTTTCACGTTCATCCTTTTCCAATGCAGCATTACTATGAGTTGACTCTCTTTCTTCATTCACAAATTCAGTAGAGTGTTGACCAGGGACGTCCTCATCGACACTGCTTTGAGTTGGCTTTTTCTCTTCATTCGCAGATGGAGAAGTAGAGGGCTGGCCAACAAAGTCCTCAACTTGTTCAAGTTCGTCTTTCTCAGATGCACCATTACTATGAGTTGAATTTTTTTCTTCGTCTACATATTGAGAAGTAGAGTGTCGACCAGAAAAGTCATCGTCAGCACTACCATGAGTTGAAGCTTTTTCGACATTCCCAGATTGAGAGTCATCTTTATCATGTTCATCCTTCTCTGATGCAACGTTACTATGAGTTGACCCTTTTTCATCACTATCAGATTCAGAGGTTGATGAGGATTTCGAACTTTCCTCGGCCATATCAGTTAAAACTTTACTCAATTGGTCTAATATATTCTCATTGGTCACCTCTTCCTCTTCTTCATCTCCATCACCTGATATATTATTCTCTCTAGAATATTCACTTAAATCCACACCCTCACGATTTCTATTACTGCCGCTTTCTCCAGAGCCTTCATCTTCATAGTCATCCTCATCTTCATCTTCATTATTTTCAGAAACACGGTCTTCATTATACTGAAATTTGAAACCATCTGCGAAGGCAGAATACTTTTCCCCTTCATCATCTTCGTCTTCACTCGAGGTTGTGCTTGTGCTTGTGCTCGAGCTTTTGGTCAAAGAAGTTGTGTTTTCTTGTAACACATTCTTATTTGAACTCACATTTTCATTAGACTTAGGTTCACTTGTTGAGGCAGGAAATGATTGAAAAGTGTCCCAGTCGTCTTCCTCTTCATCTTCTTCGTTGTCATCGTTAGAATCATCACTGACTATGGTGGCAGCCAACGGTGGCGAAATTTGGCGTTTGGTTTCTTCTGTTTGTGATGGCATCTTAATGACCAAAGGTGGCATTTGAGATTTCGTTGGAGTTGAAATCTGATCTTGTGTTACAGAAGCACGGATTATTTCCTGAATGTACAAAAATTGCTTGTCAGCAAGGGTGGCAATTTAAACCCACTTACTTATAGATGGGTTCAATTCATTATGTTTATCACCTATGGGTCAAAGTCAAACATGTCAAAGTGGGTATTTTTTCCAAAAATATATACTATTATAACATTAACTTCTGTAATCATGTGTAACACTCATTACTCATTAAAAAGTGAACTTTTTGTGATATAAGTGTTTCAGAACCAAAAAATACTTATTACCCAACTTACCCATTTTGCAACCTAACATCTAAGATAAGTGTTTAGTAAAGGCTAGCAGAAAAGAACAGTTATATTTGTGACAGTACAAGCAGACAGGATAAAAGCAAGTGGACACTCAACGTATCAAGTCAACAGAGAAGTAGGATAATACAAAAAGATGACCACCTGAAGTTTTTGCCTCCGTGTAGAAGGCATTGATAATAATGCATCCTTGAAGTAGCCTGCAGAGGTTTGACTTTGAGCAAGTTGAGAAACAAGCCTCACGGACGCAGTCTTCAATTCTTTGACTTCCTGTTATTAATATGCATAGATGGTTAAGTGGATAATGCTGAAAATTGATGGCAAGAAAGACGAAAACAAAATAAAAATCTTGAGCTAGAATGTTTAATATTGATGATTGCTATCACCTGAGAAGAATCATTTTCTGAAGCTAATAGAACCATGACAATTGCTTCAAGAAGCAGGCTCATCAAGCTTGTCTGAGATTCTGCAACTTTAGACGATGTATGCAAAAGCATCAAGATTTTCAAACAATCTCCAGCAATGGTTATTGCTTCCCTTTTAACGGGTTTCTGTCACAAATAACAATCTCAGGATTTTGAAAAACGAAATTTAAACTATGAGGCTATGAGCAGATATGGTACCTTCAATGCTTGCTTGATGATCCAAAAAATATCGTTAAGAAGCTCCCCGATAAAGAACGTAATAAATGTGCTACTTTCAGCATTGGAGTCTCGTATCACGCCAGTTAGTGTTTGCAAGGCAGTCGCCTGAACCTGCACGTAATGAATCAATAACAGAAGTCATTTCTATGGTTCTTACTACTACAAGGGACAGGTTTCAGCCTTTCAGGTCAAGGTGGAAATTTTGACCCATTTATATATAGATAGGTCAACTGCGGTTATGTGTTATTTCTAACTTGTTGCGCGGGTAAAATAATAAGAAAGCTACAATAAAAATAATGGGTCAAATGGGTTGAAAGTCACCCAAAGTGTATTTTTAATGCATAAAACCTTTCTTAATTGTTTTGTTCGAAAACTATACTATTACCAAACTGTTTGAATTATGTTGCAATAAAAAATTTGAGAATTGGAGAACAAGTGTTTGGGTGGAACCTAATACAAGCCACCCAACCCACCCATTTGGTCACCTCTAGTTGCAGGTTTTGCAACTCGTACCTGTATGTGTTGATCCTTAAGAACCTCGTGGAAAGAATTTCTGCATTGGCATAGCATGCTGTAGAATATGGGTTTACTCTCTTGATTGTCACTAATAAGTTCAATTTCATATGCTAATTTAGCGAAGGTGATAATTTGTTCAAGAGAGAAAGCTAGCTTCTTTTGTGGCAATTTAGATGAGTTTGTCATCTTATCCTCCAACAGATGAATGTTCTTGATACAGTCATTGGTCATATTAATATTCATATTAAGACATGTCCTGGTTATAGTCCTCAAGTAGCAAATAGCGTCATCATCCAGCTTAGGTTTTCCTGCCAGAAAACACTATATCAGCTAGCAACTTTTGTCATCCAAACACAAATGATACTCCTCATAAGTTAACGGAAATGCATATTTTCATGCGTTATGAAACAAAATGCTTAAAACTGACCACCAACAAGATTTTTCAACATAACGACCACAGATTGTACATAGTCAACAGGATTCAGCAGCCACACGTCATTTGGGGCTTCTCCAACACACTTATATCCAACAAGAAGAAATCCCAATGCTAATTGTAGTTGCTTCTGTGCAGACAATGGGAAAAGTGAATTTCTTTAGGACACAAAGATACCATAGATAATTGAACCATTAAGAGTTGTACATAACAGACACTGTATGAGAAAATATTCAATATAAAACCTACAACAAATCGAGCAAGTTACCTTGGGTTCTAGACGCATCAAAAGATTCTTTGCTGAAGTGAAAGACAGAGATATTTTATCCTCCCAGTTTGTGTGACTGGATGCATTTACATGGGCACTAATAGAGAGCAATATATCAAAATAATTGGTAATTCCAGTTAATATTCGATAAGATAAATATTCCTTAAGATAAGTGAAGAGCAAAAGATCATTTATTTAGTTACCTTTGTAAAAACTTGAACATGAAGGACAAACAAAGTTCAGCTGCTTGATACGCAAATTCTCCAGTTTCGAAGAAATTTTTAGGGCAGTTCTTGACAATCTGTAAAAGGAGCAGTAAGGAAGAAACTTTCTTCAGTAAAACTAAACAGGTCATCAACAATGTCGAAATTGAATATTACTAATCCTGGATATCTCAACAATAGCATAGGAGGAAAGCTAAACGTTCAAATGTTTCAGCACCAAACATTAATCATAGGACAAGAAGTATAGGAATTACACAAGATCATTAAAATATCCTTATACAAACAGAATAAAAACAGGATGCTAAAGCTAGTAGCAAATGTAAACTTCCAATGCATCATATAGTATCCACAGAACCACTTCAAAAAGAATAAAATTTGATAAAAATAACTGGATCCAGAGCTTTTGTCGATGTGTACCTGTGATAGAACTGAGATTGCATGACTATCCAATATATCTTCCAGGAAAATGTAGTATGAAAAAACCTACATCCATAAAGTTTAACCTTGATGAAAAATGTGTGAAAAGGAAAATAATCTTGGTGATTGAGAATAAGCAGGAATTAGAAGACAAAAAGTTACTAAGGATGTCAATGGCACATTAATATTCATGGTGTACCAAAAAGATGCATAGGATAACAGCTGTTAGCATCAATATTGACATTTAAATAACATGACGTTGAATAAAGCTACATATAAAACAGCAAAAAATTAATAACAAATAAATGCAATCACCTGTAGCAGTTCCCTGCATAGATCAATTGTAAGAAATCCGGCCCCAAAGAACTTTTCTGCAGAAAGAAACCCAAAAACTGGTAAAATCATTTCGTAGAACTTCATTGCTATTGAGTGTTTGTCGGCAACTGGTGAATCACTGCCAAAGCTGGATTTTAGATTATCCAATGGGATAATGGTTTTATCAGGAGTAGCGTGTTGTCCCTGAAAAAGAACAAGCAGGGAGAAGCTCCACAAAAACTGATAATCTTGCTGTTTCAATTCCACCATATTGTATCCGGAGAAAAAAGCACTTTTAGATTTGTTTTCCGATGTTCCAGAAGATTCATTCACATCCCCCTCCATTGGAACAGCATCAAGAGAAACTGCTTGCAAGATAAATGGCCAGGATTCTTCTAAACACTGCTTTAACTTTTTAGCAACCAGAGAGGATTGAATTCCATCAAGAAATGGTGTCCACTGGAGAAAAAACAGAGAAATATTATACACATCATAATGTGATTTCTGTACACTGTATAGTTGGCTCAAGAAACCAAAAAGTATATACGTAGAATTAGCTCACATGTATATGAGGACGTGTGCGGAGGCATACATAACTGTAATCCTTTAACAGAGAGAGCCAGTAAATTCCCAATGTACTTGAATTTTTTGAGAATAATGGTAATAGTCCAAGATACTCCTCTGGGATACTTTGGTGTCTCCTCAAGAACGCATATGTATAACATTTGAGAGATGCATGTGCAGTTAGAAGTCTTATCTTGATCTATGAAACGATAGAGAGAGAGAGAGAGAGATAATTACTAGAGGCATTAGAACCAAGTCACTAAACAAGAAAGCATATTGCAGAAAAGAATACTTTAAGAAGATATCTATAACTGGAGGAAACGGCCTACCTTACATGAAACCCATTCAGCAAATGATGGATAATAAAGGTCTTTAAAGTCCTCCAGAGGTTGTGAAATCAGTGCAAATATCCGTTTGACTGCCAATTGATCTCCACTGATCATACCACTTGTCAATATCTGCAAAAATATCTATCGTTTATCTTCATGTTCGCCTCTTATCACATAATGAAATAGATAAATGTTTGTTATGTGAACCTTAGAAGCCAGCAGTAGACCTGCTTCCAAGAGAACAGGTCCAGATGATGTATCCAATGCTGTACGAACAGCAGAAACAAGCTGGGCCTGAAATTTTGAATTTAAGTGGCATTATTGAGCAGTACAAGATTAATAACCATTTGATAACATAAAAAGCAGATATATTCACTAAAGTAAATTGGTAACTTGATTGATTAAAAAAAATTACTTTATCCAGCACAATACCTGGTTCTGTTCTAATAATAGGTGTCCGGGAAGCTCAGGATCTGGCACCTTACCGAACTGCAAATCATATACAATAAAATTGCATTGGTTAAGCACTTATTCACTTGGGAATATATACGCAATACTTGTAACTCTTACTAATGCGAGGATGGCATAAAAACATTAATCATAATAATGGCAACACGCACTAAAACATTAGTTGGTGTTGTGCACAATACCTTGTCCAGAATAGTACTTAGAAGTCCCACGCCAATTGGTCGCATGTTTTCAAACTGAATCGTGCTTATCTACAAGTACCATTAAAAACATTTAAAAATTGCATGAGGTGTTGTAAACATATCCAGTTGATATAATAACTAAAATGAATACATTAAATACCTGATAAGCAAGAGATATAAGCTCTTGAACCTGGAGGACTAACCAGTCTCGAGATGCCAATAAATTGGTCGACTGGCTTCTTGCTAATGATAGGTCAAAGTGAGCAGGATTCTGTCCAACAGCATCTGGTACATGACTCAAGCACCTATTCCAAAATGATTCATTGTTTAGCCTTTTTAACAACCATAGATCAAAGGTCGAACCAGTAGATCCACACTGATGATCAAATTGTACCATAGGCCAATAATTTAACGAATAAAACAGAAGTCAAACTGTGAAAGTACACTCAATATAAATAATTCAAACAGTAATGTTATATCTTTAAATCCTCGTAAATAAAACTTGGCCCAATCTAAAGGTGTTTGGCTTTTCCATGTAGGCCATGATAGAAGTTATCCCAATTGTCAATCCAGATATTTTTAGGAGAATTTGTTGGCGTAAAACTACACTCATCTGGTAGCCTCAATATAGAAAACAGAGATCCAGAAACCAAATACTGGCTGGTTGTGCCAATGATATTACATGCATAAAATATTGAAAAGGAAACCAAACAGTATATACATACGACGTGAAGCGAAAAGAGATTAATTGATGAATGATAAAGGTGGAAATTTCAGGAATATTACTAAAAGCCCATCAGGGAGTCACTTCACTGAAAGGTGTGACTAATTACTAGCGTGATGAATAATTGACTAAACTGGTTGCCAAGGTGACAGCCATACTACATTTATATCATATACTTTGTTATATTAGGACCGTGAACAACTAGCGAGCAGGAGCATTAAGTTAATTAGCCTTCCATAGACCTAAAGAACACATAATGCATGAAAAGCAAGCATAATATGATGCCTTAACATATTTTATTATCAATAACTAAGAGCAGACTGACATACTCTGCAGCAAATACTCTTGTTCGATATCTGAGGTGCTTATCTCTAGCAGCATTGGCACCAGGTAATCCTCGAGAGCTGGAAACCATATTCTCGTCGTCTTCTCCATAAGATGTGTCCCCATCAGGGCCACTAACAGGATCATCATCCAATTCTTTGTTGGTTCTGGTAATTCCACTTGATGTAGCAAGAACCTAGATGAACATTTCAACATTCATGAGCCAGATTTTCCACTTGATGTCAACTAAGCTTGGAATTTTTGAGCTACATTTTTTGTTTATACTTTTTTGATAAAGTATGTGTGGATATGTATGATACAAAGTAATAAATAATGATCAAATCAAAACATTAAATACTACTCCAAATTTAAAAAGAAAAATAAAAAAAATGTTACATAAAGCACATTATACTAAGCCTTCATATCATAAGAAAGCATACATGAAGGAAGAGTTAGCATACCAAGTTACGGCATATTGATAGCCACCTAGATGGAAATGACGGACATGATGCATACAGTAGCCGCATAATTGTGGTTTTCACCAACTTCCCGATCCTACGATAACAAGAAGAAATCTTTAGTGTTAGTCACTAAAAAGGATATATACTGCATATCTGCAGGAAAATTAGAATTCTACTATGTCTAAGGGGGGAAATGCAGACTGTTTATACATACTTCAGTAGTAGGATGCAACATTGATTGATGGAATGAACCTTTTAGAACATAACTAAAAGTAAAGTAACTCCCAATACCGTCTTCCACGGGTTATGGGTCCCAATACCGTCTTCTACGGTGTATGGGGGAGGTTGAGACGTAGACAGCCTTACCCCTACCTAAGGTAGAGAGGCTGGTTCCGGTTCTACCATATGTAGAAAAGGACCTCCGGCCTTGCAAGGGGTGAGGATCGATTGGTTAACACCCTTGCCTGTGGAGACAGAGATCAAGGGTTCGATCCTCACCCCTTGCAAGGCCGGAGGTCCTTTTCTACCTTGGTAGAACCGGAAGCAGCCTCTCTTAGGTAGGGGTAAGGCTGTCTACGTCTCAACCTCCCCCATACACCGTGGAAGACGGTATTGGGAGTTACTTTACTTTACTTTTAGAACATAACTAATTACTACTAAATAGGGAAGCAATAGCAGTACAGTCAAGCTGGACACTTCCTCCTATTGACTACAAGGGCCAGGGGGTGTTGCCTACTCGCACATGCAATTACCTAACAGAGGTAAGTAACTTAGAATATGAAATTAGTGATACTAAAGCATCAGTTAATATAAAATTAACATTCTTGTTTAAGCAGGCAATACAGTTGGGATATTGTTTAAAAAGTTTCATACCTATGTCAGGCTCCAATAATCATGAAGCTTTAGTAAACTTTGATATTGACTGATTAAGTGCAACATTGCCCAAGGTTCAAAAACTTCTAGACAAAGATGATTTCAAACTTAGTGTTGATGGGTCTGTTATTGGTAATGTGTGCACTAGATCCCAAATTATAGCCCATAACAGTTGTCATTTTACTTTTTTCGTCGATTCCAAAAATGCTAGCTGCGTGTTTGACCGATCACATATCCATATGAGAAGAGTATTTCAGTTCCAACATCCAAACATATCTATAATCCCCTTATTAACACTTTTTAAAATACCGCCTAGAGATAGTCTCCTACACTTACAAAATGGCTAAGAACTATATAAACAAAACATCTAAAGCAAATAAAGCAGAGTTTGAGACCAACAAACAAGTCATGTTTTAACAACCACTAACAAACAAAATTATTTTCATAAATACAAATAGATCTATGTTTCCATAAGACCTGCTAGTAAAGTAAAAGACTGTGTAATTTATCTTCATAAATGCAAGTCATGTCTTTTACAAGTAATGTATATTGTTGGAACTCTTGGCTTATGAAGCCTGTGTAATTTCTCTTCTAGCTTCTTGCTAGAGAGGTTTTCATTGAATTCATCGTTCTAAAAAAAAAAGTAAAAGACCATATATGAATGACGAAATACATACTCAGTATCAGTTTCCTCATCTAGCATGTGGAACAAATTTTCTTCTATTAATTCTTCGATAATGGGCTCCTGCAAGTAGTCCCTCATTATTAGATGGACATAATCAGCAGTTACGAACAAGTTAATGATTCTAAAACAGACAGTATCAAAAATTAGTGATGAGAGACTACATGCTCAAAATTTAAACTCGTACTGAAAAATGTAGACCCAATGGATTGAAATCAGATCAAAGAGGAAATTACTTCATTTATGGGAAATACACAATTTCATTCCCAATTATGCAAGCAGGTAACATACTTTTGTTATAATTCAGCTATACTATTGTGAAAACGATGATTATACAAACAAGCTTGCATATTCCAAACCATAGATGAACAAAGACATGACAGCATAGACTGAAAAAGCAACAATATAGAGTATGAATGTGTTACGTACTGGATCCTTTTCAATGAGATGTCGTAGAGTAGACACAGCAAGATGTCTTAAAGTTGGCTGTTGCAAAAGAGAAACTGTTTCATAGCAAAGAAATAAATTATATTTCAAAAGTACTTACAACACTCATGAAATATATATACCTGTCTTGATGAAAGAGTTGAGAGGAGGACTTTCACATGAGAATGAACTGTAACAGCTTGGGGAGCAAAGAGTACAAGTTGTTGGCTAAAGCGAACACTCCTGCAAAGGTAACAGAATTCTATATTAATAAATGGTCTAAAACATGTATTCATTGTAGATTAAAGAAAGTGGAATCTAGAAAGAACACGGTTGTTGTGTGTAATCTGTATAATAGACACTGCCCATATATGAAGAGTAAGGTTCCTTACTCGAGAAGTGTTGCAGTTTCTTGCTGTGAGCTTATTTCTGCAATGACTGACTGTACAAAATCAAACAATTAATTGCTGCGCATAATGAAGGAATACATTTATTTGTCCTAAAACCAACAGAAATTAAAACAAAATAGTAGCAACATTAGAGATACTGTAGTTTGATATTATGAAAAGCTATAAGCACAAACCTTGCAGCGAGAAAAGAATATACTTCCAGGGTGAAGTTCAGGACCAAGAACAGCAACAATAGCATTGATGAGGCGACATACTCCTTGCTGAAGCACAACCCATCCATTCTCCTCAGACAAAAGTATTTCCATAGCAAGGCCAAGTGTTGCCTGCAAAGAGATTATAAAAAATGAGAAACAAGACATTTAAGCAGTTGTTTTGCAATATAAGTACTCCAAGTACAAATTTCCAATCACAAGTTTTGACTTGAAAAACTGGTAATATATTTCCACACATTTTCCTTCTGTGATACGATGTAAATGATTAGTTCTAAAACTAAGAAAGAGATCAGATAACAGGCTTTTTATGAGTAAAAAACATCCCAATCGAACACTATGTACCTTGTAGATGATGATATTAAAAAAAAAAAAAAAAAAACAAAAAAAACAAAAAAAAAAACAAAAAAAAAAACAAAAAAAACAAAAACAAAAACGGGAGGGACATTATAAATCGCCAATTTATAGCTCTAATTATTTGAACATTAGAGGGAATGGTGCTAATGCAGAAACTAAAAAAGAGCAAGTACCTGAACTTGTGATACATAGGACAAACCAGCAGCTTCTATAGTTAAAAGAAGTCCATGCAGAGCCCAAACTTGTAAGCTAGCTTTTGAGCTCTTAGCTAGCGAAGAGATGGAGTTCACAGTAGATGGCACTAAGCTTGATAATGCCATTCCTCCTGCACTGCAGGCAATATGACAATGATAAAATCGTTTACTTTCAGGAAAAGCCACGAGCATAGATTCTATTACATTCTTGATGATGATCATGCTATAAAGTATTATCAATCTACTAATCATTAAGGTGAACTTCTAACCTCGCTTTCCTTAAAGAAAAACAAAGGACTAAACTAAGAAAAGCAGCTAGTTCTCTTAGACAATAAGATGGAAACATTCTCCGGAATCAGATGTGGCATGAGAACATACAAATGAGTGCATATGGAAATGCGCCTAAACCGTGCAATAAAATTAATAATATGCTACAAACACATTTGGCCATACATCTAAAAATGTCTTGGACAATGATCTAGTGAAATAGAAAGTAAAATACTAGATTTCCATGCAACTAATACATGCATTACCTCCTCAAGGCACATGTGTAGATCAGAATATCAAACTCACTCCACAAAACTAACATTTGATTTTTATTATATCAATTACCATTTTGTTGCTTCACATCCAAAATATTTTTGTATCTAATATTATGATGTCAGAACTTATATATAACAGACAGCCATACCAAAATAAAAATAACCAAGCCATTAAAATAAACGAGAATGTCTACCACGTTGAGGAACCCCTGAGGCCATGGTTTCAGTCTTAAAAGAGATTTAGTACAAGCTCTATGAGCAGCAAAGTAAAAAGAAGGGAAAAAAAAGTAGGAAACTGGCAAAGGATTACTATCATGCAAATGCATTATTAGAAAAGCAACATACCTGCGGTGGATGCAACCTAGAGCGAGAGCAATTGATCCTGCATAGTGAGGATCTGTTGCCCCAGTTAAATCACCAAGCAGTGATCTAGTCTGGTCAGAATAAAAGAATACACGGATCAGAAAACATGACACCCATACACACACACAGCATGAAGAAAAGGGAGTCAGCATCATAAGGTGATGTTTTTAAAAACGCAACACTGAGATATTTAACATATGTAAAAGAAAAAATTAAATAACATTTAAAATTACACAGCATAAAACTAAAAAACTTGTAAAATACTTGCCAGTCTGGCCGTAAACATATCATTTCCAAGGCGAGCTAGTAGCCCAAGCCCTTCTGATGAAGCTCTGCGTTGTGATTCGCAAATACCACCCTCAGCAAGAATACTCTGTCATCAATACATTATAAAACTTTGACCATTCAGGAACTATCATGAGATTAAAATAATAATAACAATAATAATAAAGGTAAGATGTAATATGACAGCATAAAAAACCTGAAAGATCCCCTGCACTGCATTCAGTATCTCCATTTCTAATGGTTGTGACCGTAATGTAAGAGTAGCCTAAGAATATAGAATAATGAACCCATATTAGATATGTTTAAATTGATTCAGCTATTTATGGGGTTAAGAAACCAAAGAGAGAATTAGCACCTTTAATCCAGAAAGCAATCCCACACATACATTTGTGACACTCGTTGCATGAAGAGCATGTTTCTTTCCAGATTTTAGACACTGTTCAAGTGTGCTGAGAAGTGATAACATCCCACTACTATCCTGGGGTAACATTGTAACCACTTAATCAAAAATAAATCCAGGAATCATTAAATCTCATTGTGTAGGGAAAAAATGCACGCAAATAAAACGCTACCTGGGTAGCAAACATGATTCCAAAGCAAAGGAGCATCTGGTTCACCAACATCTTGCTAATAGTCTCTGGCTGCAAGTTAAGCCAACATGTATAACAAAAACTATTGTCAATGGATATGTTTACTAACATAAACTATAAAGTTAAATAGACAAATTCAAGAATGTTGCAGTTACCCAAAATGTTAAATATGAACTTAAAATTTATTTTCAGCAATATCAAAAAAGTGTGTCAAGTGTACACATTATACATGTATCATGAAATATCTAGAGGCTCAAGAAGACCAAATAAGGAGCAGTTGTCTAAAATTCAGATTAGAGAGAGCTCAGTTCGGAAAATAGTGTGTTACACTTACAAAAGAGTGGACAGTATAGTT
>JARVZY010003942.1:0-27699 GCA_030686995.1 Artemisia argyi
GTTTCCCCGGGTCGTTATGTCCCGACGAGGTGTGAATTGTAAACAAACGGTTATTTGATCGGGTGAATTTGGATGAGAAAAAGGTTTGTGTGCGATTGGACTATAGAATCTACAAGAGAATAGCTTAAACAAGCTGTATAAACAAGACGGGAAAGTTTGAAAACCCAGAAACGTTTAAAACTTAAAAACGCGTACGTTACGTTTAAATAAACGTAAACGTACGAAATAAAACGCGAGTTTTAACAAAATAAAATACTTACAAAAGTGAAAATCACATTTTTACAATCCTAATAATAAAAGAAACTTTTTAGAAAATTAAAATTACTTTTTATACTATTTAATTATTTTAATATTAATTAGAAACTATTTAATACTTATTATTAATACTTAAATAACTAAAATACACTACAATATTATTTAAATACTAAAAAGGTGAAAATAAAATTTCTAAACTTATAAAATAACTAAAAATAAGTTTTAAAATTAAAAATAAGTGTTTTTGTCTTTTTGTGGATTTTCTTTTAATTAATTACTATTTAATTACTAATTACCTAATTAAACTATTTAAAATTAAGAAAAATACTAAATGAACAGTGAAAATTCTAATAAAATTTCTAAAATTATTTTACAACATATAAAAGCTATAAAAAATATAAAAACTTGGTTTTGCTTAAGAAAAACTAATTATGCTATTTTAAACTAATTATTAACTAATAATTAATAAAACTATAATTAATTCTAATTAATACTAAATGATACAATAAAATTCTGAGAAAATTAATATAAATACTTTAATATAATAGAAATTTAAGAAAAATATAAAAATGACAAGAACTTAATTAAAATCTAAAAATGAAAAATAAAATTTAAATAAAATTAAATAGAAACTATCACTTAGAAATTAAATTGGATTTTCTTGGATTTTATTTTGGAAACTTATTTTACATCTAAAAACAGTAAACTTTTGTGAAAACAACTTTAATGGAACTCAAAAATAAGCAAATTACAAGTTTGTATGGTCAACAGTTGACTTTTGTTGACCAAGGGGTGAAATAAGCTCAAATGAGATTTGGTGGGGTCCACAATGGTTAATCCAGGTCCAAATAAGTTATACTAACTTAAATAAGCTATAAAAAGCAAAGATGACCACTGAATAAGCCAAAAAGCTAAAATTAAGCACTTGGAATTTTCTAGGAACTCAGAACTGGAACACATTTCAAGGCTCAAACTAGGTGGGTCCCAGGGGGTGTGAAGTCAAAGCATGGGTCAAAACATGATCTCTACTAGGAGGGGGGTTGGGAAAAACAAAAGTGATGGTTGTGGGACCACTGAGGTGGCCAGAACACCACCACAAAGTGGTGGTGGTGGGTGTGCAGCTGCTGAGACAGAGCACAGGTGTGCCCTGCAAGTCACTTTGTGGCTTTGTGGGGCCCACAAGAAAAATAGAAAAAATGTAACAAAGATGGACACTCAAAGTTGAGCTGGTAGGTGGTATATGGAAACAAGTTTCACTTTCTAACTCATCACACAAAAATAAAAACAAATGCTCAAACTTTTGGAAAAATCTGATAACTTGTAATTTTGACTTTTGTAAAAACTTAAGAACTTTGACTTTTGCTAATTTCTAATGATTATAACTGAATTAATTAGTTATATTAAGATGTAATAAATCTAAATTAAGCTACTTAAACCATTTATGCACAGATATGGGTGGGTTTGGATCACCAACTGCCCAACAGTGGACAGTTATAGGCTTTGGGGTGGAATTTTGACTTCTGACTAATAAGGGGTTGAATTTAAACTTGAACTAACCTAATAAAACCTGTTATAGCTTATTGGGACCGAAACAACAACAGAATAACAAGAATACAACCAGGGTAACCACTAATCCAAACACTCCTTAAAAGCATGGTACTGTTGAGATTTTAAAGGAGATGCAAGTTCAAGCTAAGAAAACTGAGAAGCAGTGACTTAAACAACTAAATAGAAACCTAAAAAGCAATAGTAAATAGAAAAGAAGCACTAGAGATAAGCTACTAGACTAAAGCTTATATTTTTGGATTTTCTTAGATTTTAAAAGAGAACAGAAGCCAAAGCAATTCAAACTAGCAACAAGCAATTAAAAACTAATTCAACTCATAACAAGCATAAAGAGACACAAATAGAGCAGGTGAACATAATGAAATAAGCAATTAGGCAAATGAGCATTTTGCAAGAAAATAAGCTGAGATAAAAATTTGAAGTACTTGGATTAAGGATCACAGCTGAGACTAATAGCACCAATGAGCTTCTATCAACAATCTTCTTAACCAAAAACCTCCAACAACTCACCCCTGAGTCAGCTTACCACACTCATGAACTTAGGTTGACTTTTGTTGACCTGAGAATTTTAGATAGCAAAATGGTATTTTGAGCTAAACTATGCTCACAACAAGCTGTGTGCAGCTTAACTAAGCTTAGTGACCAAAATTTAGTGCTTAAGAAAGTTATTCAGAGCACAACTGAATTTTGAGTTTAACTAACAAAAGTAAATTATGAGTACTTGCAATAAGAAACTTAAATTACTTTGATTAAAAGTTTACATTTGCTCTTGAACAAGAAATTACAAAGCTGACATTAAAAGTTTACATGAAATTGAACTAAATTAAGCCTAAATTACACTAAAACTAAAAATTAACTACTCTACACTAGATAACTCTTTCTGCTGCTCTCTTTCTTTTCTTTTATAGGTCCTGGAGGTCCACTGGATCTTTCCTACCTCTTCACAGCCATTGGATTGGCCTCAATTGATCTCAACCATTTAAAACCTTTTTGGCGGGAAATGTGGTATGGGCAGTTGGGGAGTTTGGTAAGGGTATTAATTGAGGAGGGGGGTTGGTTGGGTAACATTTATGATGGTTGGTGCAGTTGGTGAGACTTTAGGAGGAGGGGAGACCGGATTACAGGAAATTAGGGGGAGGTTAGGGGTGATGAATAGTAAACGGGGTTGGGGGTTTGACCTGGGTCAACGAACCAGGGGGTGTTATTAGTTTTGTTGTGGGCCGGGTTTTGGAAGTGGGCTGGGGAGTGGTAACTGGATCAGGCCATGAGGGGTGGTTTAGTTTGGATTATTTGGTTTAAAAAAGGTAAAGGTCCAATTGGTAAGTATGATAAATCACAAGGACCATTTTTGTAGTTTTCCAAAAGTGAGGGACCTGTTTTGCCATAATTCCAAAGTATTCACAAGGACAAATTTTTGACAACATAAAAATATTACAAGGATGAAAATTATCATTTTCCAAAATAAAATACCCGGGGATTAATTTTGCAAATTTCTAAACTCCGGGGACTAAACTTGTAATTTTCTCAAAATTTTCATCCAGGGATTAAAAGTGATTTTTGTGAATTCCCAAGGACCAAAATTGATTTTTCATTCAAAATTATCCCACCAGGGACCAATTCTGCCAAAATCTGAAACTCCAGGGACCAAACTGTAAATTTCCAAAACTTTTGAGATTTTTCACCAAAGGATAAAATATGACAACTTATGATTGTAAAAGGACCTTTGGTGATAATTTTCCATATTTTGAATATCCAGGGACTAGTTTTGTAATTTTATGAAAGTTGAGGGACTGAAACTGCCAATTTTGCAAACTTTGTGCGTTTTTCATTTGTTTTTGCTCATTTTGCATCTAAATCATATAAAACACAATTTTGAAATATTTTCAGTATTTTGATGCATTACTGAGTGTTTTTGTATGTTTTGCAGTTCAGATTAGACAAAAAATGATGAGTGTTTGAGCACTCATCAATCCCCCACACTAAACTATTGCTAGTCCCTAGCAATACTGTTTTGAAAACTTGATGGATTTGAAAAAACTCTTTACCAAAAGCCATCACTTCTGGAGTAGCCAGGTGTAAGAACTGTGGCACACCTGATAACCGTGTGATTTTGAGCAAACCACCAGCTGTCAACGGATTTGATTTGTCTTTACCAAAAGCCGTTTGCTTCTGGACTAGCCAGCTCTTGATGGAATAGTCAACATCTTGGTGAGCTGATTACCAATTATGGATTTTCACGGCCTTTACCACAAGCCATAATCTTGCGGGCTAGCCAACTCATTTGTTTTCGGGGAGTTGAGGAACCATACAATTTTGGGCAAATTGCCAGCCGTAAACGGATTTGAGATGTCTTTACCAAGAGCCGTTTGCTCCTGGACTAGCCAATCCCTTTTGTCGCTTAGACAAGACGGACTGATTACCACAAAAATTTTGAAGCACCAGTGAAAAATTTTTGAAAATTTTGAAATTTTGGCAAAAACGGGGGTATTATATAGTAAAATGTGATAAAATTCGCTAGAATAGCGAATACCCCCCCACACTAAGCATGAATATTGTCCTCAATATTCAAAATCCCGGCTATTATGCCGACATTTTGAACGTAAAAGGGCAACATTACAAGCTGAGCGTGGAAAACACCATTTTTTTTTTCACTTCTGTAATCATAGCATGGGGGACTCCCCCACACTTAGGGTGAAAACCCTATAAGCATGCTCTGTTTTTGTTTACCGAGTCGCTAGCGTGACTCGACCCCGAATTCATTTGTCCTTGGGGAAGCATGATGTGGAAGAAACAATCTCAATCGGACTTTCATTCAAGATGTTTGGACAAACATATGAAGCACGTGAAAGTTCCACACCGATGAGATAAGTATCCGGCTCAAGATAATGATACATGAAAATGCCGGGATCAAATGTAGTATCCTCACTCCCGAAGGAGTGAAGAAGAGGAGAAATCACCTGGTAGGTGAAGGAGAGAAGAGAGATCTGAATAGCAATTAAGATAAGAACTTCCTCCTCAAGAAATGTATATTCAAGTGGAGGAGGCAAGTCCTTGAGCTTGATCTCAGGAAATTTATCAGTTTTCTCAACTGATTCGATTTCCTCATTATGAAGTTGTTTGGGTGGGAGAGGGGGGAATAGATCTTCGTTTAACAAACTTTCTAGAAAAAGAATGTCCCCCTCAGGATCAAGATAATTATCATCAACTTCATATGAAATTGAACTATCTTCAGTAAGAAAAGCCTCGAATTCGTCCAGATCATTAGCACTTTCCGGAGTAAGTGGATTGATCTGAGTAAGTTCAATCGAAGGATCACGAGTAAGTAAGAATTCTAACTCTCTCAAATCCGCATCAAAGTCAAAGACTTCATTTTCATCCCTTGGTGGGATGGGATCCATATGAGAGAGTTCATCAGCGAACTCTTCAAGAAGAAAGTCAACATCGGAGTGTAGAAGTGATGCATCAATAAATTCAATGTCTCCATAAGATAAACAATCATCACTGGAATCAGAGACAGTCTCAATTTGATCATTTGGATTATTAGGGGTGGAAGGAATATCACACATAAGATCAAAAGTCCCCTGTGACTCTCTCGGGATTGGGACAAGGATCTCAACACTAGACTTTATTAATTCGTCCGATTCCTTATTAGGAACAGTGCTAAGATGCTCATCCCCCATGTTTAGAGAGTGCGTGTGAACTTCGGGTGTGATAACAACAGACTGAGGGAGATGAGAGGAGCTAACATTCATGGAATTTTCAAGTTCCATTTGTTCAACGGCTAGTAATTTCCCCGTCTCATTATTTTCTCCCTGATTCTCAATGGGAAGAATCACAAGTGATGAATCTGACGAACCCTTATAAAATTGAAGGATATCAAGGGTGTCTTCAATATCACTATCATCATCACAGTCTAGAAGAGCAGCGTGACGAAATTTGGCACGTGTTATAGCTGCTTGCTCTAAGACAAGTAATTCTTCCATGCTCAATTCGTTTTTAGCCTCTCGTTCCTCAGCAAGTAATTCTGCCATAGATTTCTCACGAGAGTCTCGAAACGGTGTAGTAACCAACTCCTCCTTAAGTTCTTTTAATAAATCAAGAGCCTTTAGTAAAAGGTCTTGCTCAGTATCATGAGGAGTTGTGTGAATCATTTGGTTTTGTGGAGGTGGGTCTGAAAACGAAGAGTCGTAATTGTTACAAGGAAATGGATTCCTTGTTTGACAATCCGAGCTAGAGTGTGGACCTCCACAGTAATCACAACAGTAAAACTGATGTGGCTGAGGGTGATAAATGCTAGAGTTATAATTGTTACCAGGAAACTGCTCATAGACAAGCGTGTTTCCCGATTGACAATCAGAACTGTAGTGTGAACCACCACAGTACTCACAACAGTAAAACTGTTGAGTATCATGGTGTGGTAACTGATGGAATGAATCAGTCGTGTCATGGTAGGAATAGGGATTCTGGTTATAGACAGACCCGTTTCCCGACTCTACCATGCCACAGCTGGGGCAATTGCCACCATTATGAGGATTACCACACCACTGGCAAACCAGAAAGTGTGGATGAGACATAGAAAGAATCAAAAGTCTAGGGAGGGGTAGGGATGAAGAATCAAAGATGTGAAAGGGTAAAGGAGAATGTTTTTGGATTTTTGAAAATACATTTTGTACAAATGATAAGAAAAATGTTTTTGTGTTTTTGTGTTCGTTGAAAACTTGATTTAAAAAGTTTTCGTGAACGGTTTTGTTTTGAAAATAGGAAAATATGAACAAGGGATGGATAAATGTACAATGGAACGAATTCCAAAGACACTAATCAGAAAAACCGTTTTGAATAGCGCGCACACCTCCCCGGCAGCGGCGCCAAAAGTTGATTGAGCCTAAACCACCTAACTTATATTGACCAAATAATGGTCAACAAAGTCAAACAGCCTAGAGTCAATGCTCCGCAGAAGTATAAGGTTTCCCCGGGTCGTTATGTCCCGACGAGGTGTGAATTGTAAACAAACGGTTATTTGATCGGGTGAATTTGGATGAGAAAAAGGTTTGTGTGCGATTGGACTATAGAATCTACAAGAGAATAGCTTAAACAAGCTGTATAAACAAGACGGGAAAGTTTGAAAACCCAGAAACGTTTAAAACTTAAAAACGCGTACGTTACGTTTAAATAAACGTAAACGTACGAAATAAAACGCGAGTTTTAACAAAATAAAATACTTACAAAAGTGAAAATCACATTTTTACAATCCTAATAATAAAAGAAACTTTTTAGAAAATTAAAATTACTTTTTATACTATTTAATTATTTTAATATTAATTAGAAACTATTTAATACTTATTATTAATACTTAAATAACTAAAATACACTACAATATTATTTAAATACTAAAAAGGTGAAAATAAAATTTCTAAACTTATAAAATAACTAAAAATAAGTTTTAAAATTAAAAATAAGTGTTTTTGTCTTTTTGTGGATTTTCTTTTAATTAATTACTATTTAATTACTAATTACCTAATTAAACTATTTAAAATTAAGAAAAATACTAAATGAACAGTGAAAATTCTAATAAAATTTCTAAAATTATTTTACAACATATAAAAGCTATAAAAAATATAAAAACTTGGTTTTGCTTAAGAAAAACTAATTATGCTATTTTAAACTAATTATTAACTAATAATTAATAAAACTAAAATTAATTCTAATTAATACTAAATGATACAATAAAATTCTAAGAAAATTAATATAAATACTTTAATATAATAGAAATTTAAGAAAAATATAAAAATGACAAGAACTTAAATAAAATCTAAAAATGAAAAATAAAATTTAAATAAAATTAAATAGAAACTATCACTTAGAAATTAAATTGGATTTTCTTGGATTTTCTTTTGGAAACTTATTTTACATCTAAAAACAGTAAACTTTTGTGAAAACAACTTTAATGGAACTCAAAAATAAGCAAATTACAAGCTTGTATGGTCAACAGTTGACTTTTGTTGACCAAGGGGTGAAATAAGCTCAAATGAGATTTGGTGGGGTCCACAATGGTTAATCCAGGTCCAAATAAGTTAGACTAACTTAAATAAGCTATAAAAAGCAAAGATGACTACTGAATAAGCCAAAAAGCTAAAATTAAGCACATGGAATTTTCTAGGAACTCAGAACTGGGACAGATTTCTAGGCTCAAACTAGGTGGGTCCCAGGGGGTGTGAAGTCAAAGTATGGGTCAAAACATGATCTCTACTAGGAGGGGGGTTGGGAAAAACAAAAGTGATGGTTGTGGGACCACTGAGGTGGCCAGAACACCACCACAAAGTGGTGGTGGTGGGTGTGCAGCTGCTGAGACAGAGCACAGGTGTGCCCTGCAAGTCACTTTGTGGCTTTGTGGGGCCCACAAGAAAAATAGCAAAAATGTAACAAAGATGGACACTCAAAGTTGAGCTGGTAGGTGGTATATGGAAACAAGTTTCACTTTCTAACTCATCACACAAAAATAAAAACAAATGCTCAAACTTTTGGAAAAATCTGATAACTTGTAATTTTGACTTTTGTAAAAACTTAAGAACTTTGACTTTTGCTAATTTCTAATGATTATAACTGAATTAATTAGTTATATTAAGATGTAATAAATCTAAATTAAGCTACTTAAACCATTTATGCACAGATATGGGTGGGTTTGGATCACTAACTGCCCAACAGTGGACAGTTATAGGCTTTGGGGTGGAATTTTGACTTCTGACTAATAAGGGGTTGAATTTAAACTTGAACTAACCTAATAAAACCTGTTATAGCTTACTGGGACCAAAACAACAACAGAATAACAAGAATACAACCAGGGTAACCACTAATCCAAACACTCCTTAAAAGCATGGTACTGTTGAGATTTTAAAGGAGATGCAAGTTCAAGCTAAGAAAACTGAGAAGCAGTGACTTAAACAACTAAATAGAAACCTAAAAAGCAATAGTAAATAGAAAAGAAGCACTAGAGATAAGCTACTAGACTAAAGCTTATATTTTTGGATTTTCTTAGATTTTAAAAGAGAACAGAAGCCAAAGCAATTCAAACTAGCAACAAGCAATTAAAAACTAATTCAACTCATAACAAGCATAAAGAGACACAAATAGAGCAGGTGAACATAATGAAATAAGCAATTAGGCAAATGAGCATTTTGCAAGAAAATAAGCTGAGATAAAAATTTGAAGTACTTGGATTAAGGATCACAGCTGAGACTAATAGCACCAATGAGCTTCTATCAACAATCTTCTTAACCAAAAACCTCCAACAACTCACCCCTGAGTCAGCTTACCACACTCATGAACTTAGGTTGACTTTTGTTGACCTGAGAATTTTAGATAGCAAAATGGTATTTTGAGCTAAACTATGCTCACAACAAGCTGTGTGCAGCTTAACTAAGCTTAGTGACCAAAATTTAGTGCTTAAGAAAGTTATTCAGAGCACAACTGAATTTTGAGTTTAACTAACAAAAGTAAATTATGAGTACTTGCAATAAGAAACTTAAATTACTTTGATTAAAAGTTTACATTTGCTCTTGAACAAGAAATTACAAAGCTGACATTAAAAGTTTACATGAAATTGAACTAAATTAAGCCTAAATTACACTAAAACTAAAAATTAACTACTCTACACTAGATAACTCTTTCTGCTGCTCTCTTTCTTTTCTTTTATAGGTCCTGGAGGTCCACTGGATCTTTCCCACCTCTTCACAGCCATTGGATTGGCCTCAATTGATCTCAACCATTTAAAACCTTTTTGGCGGGAAATGTGGTATGGGCAGTTGGGGAGTTTGGTAAGGGTATTAATTGAGGAGGGGGGTTTGTTGGGTAACATTTATGATGGTTGGTGCAGTTGGTGAGACTTTAGGAGGAGGGGAGACCGGATTACAGGAAATTAGGGGGAGGTTAGGGGTGATGAATAGTAAACGGGGTTGGGGGTTTGACCTGGGTCAACGAACCAGGGGGTGTTATTAGTTTTGTTGTGGGCCGGGTTTTGGAAGTGGGCTGGGGAGTGGTAACTGGATAAGGCCATGAGGGGTGGTTTAGTTTGGATTATTTGGTTTAAAAAAGGTAAAGGTCCAATTGGTAAGTATGATAAATCACAAGGACCATTTTTGTAGTTTTCCAAAAGTGAGGGACCTGTTTTGCCATAATTCCAAAGTATTCACAAGGACAAATTTTTGACAACATAAAAATATTACAAGGATGAAAATTAACATTTTCCAAAATAAAATACCCGGGGATTAATTTTACAAATTTCTAAACTCCGGGGACTAAACTTGTAATTTTCTCAAAATTTTCATCCAGGGATTAAAAGTGATTTTTGTGAATTCCCAAGGACCAAAATTGATTTTTCATTCAAAATTATCCCACCAGGGACCAATTCTGCCAAAATCTGAAACTCCAGGGACCAAACTGTAAATTTCCAAAACTTTTGAGATTTTTCACCAAAGGATAAAATATGACAACTTATGATTGTAAAAGGACCTTTGGTGATAATTTTCCATATTTTGAATATCCAGGGACTAGTTTTGTAATTTTATGAAAGTTGAGGGACTGAAACTGCCAATTTTGCAAACTTTGTGTGTTTTTCATTTGTTTTTGCTCATTTTGCATCTAAATCATATAAAACACAATTTTGAAATATTTTCAGTATTTTGATGCATTACTGAGTGTTTTTGTATGTTTTGCAGTTCAGATTAGACCAAAAATGATGAGTGTTTGAGCACTCATCAGTTACAGATTACTATAAATCTCATAAGCCTGAAGGGATTGGTATGTTTTTGGTAGGAGATCTATATGTGTTGTGTGATTCTCATACTTTTGTGGGCAAGGGATTTCATGCTTGGAAAGGTCAAAAGTATTGGGTACTTGATTACTGGAAATATTTTCCTCTCCCTGATGTTCATATGAGCTTCACTACTACTGGTAAAACATTGTATTGCTGGGGAGATGTGATATATCTAATCACTATAGATGTGATGAAGCAAATGCTGGAGGTGAAGTTAACTGTTCCTCCTGATATGATTTGGAATGATATGCATCATGCTGAACAGTTGGTTAGAGTAATCAGGAGAAGTCTTCTAGTTAAAATGGAATTGGAGGCTCAACATGGTATTCATCTTGAGACTTCTCTAAGATGATTGGAGGATGGTATTGTATATTTTTGTTTGTTTATTTTCTTTATTAAAAAAAAACTAACAGATTTGTATAGTATTTTGATGTTGTATGCAGGTTTTGGTGTTGGTTATTTCCTACACCTTATCTGGTTATCAACTTACCATGATGTTAACTATTCCATCAAAAAGTTGGCTTGTCCAAAGGGTACAACTTTGGTAAAGACAAGTCAAATCTGTTGATAGCTGTAATAGTTTACTAAAAACTATTGGGTACTCAACTCACCCATGCTTAACAGTTGAGAGTTGGATGGTTTTCAATTGACTATGGATTTTTCCTTATGGATTTCAAATAATTGGCTAGCCCACATGTATATGGCTTGTGGTAAAGGCAGTGGAAAACCATATTTGGTATTTAATTTACCAAGGTGATTTAACACTGGTACAAAAAGTTGTATTGGTCATGCCAAAAATGTGTGACGATATGCATATAGTCACACACATTTTTTTCGTTGTGTGTCACTAAAGGTCCCGCCACCGTAGGTGGCATATGGTCACATTGTTGAGTTCGTGGCCTTTTCCATCGAAAAAGAGTGACCAAAACCCTGAATATGTGTGACAAATTAGGCACAAGTTTTGTTGGATTAGTCATTATCAATGACCGTAAACACCTTATAGTCACACGAATGTTTTTTGAGAGTGACTACTGTTCGTCCTTTGGCCACATAAATATATAATATATGTGACATTTGAGATGATATATTCAAGTAAACGGGTATTTTATGTGACTATTGATAATCCAATGACCACATGAATATACAATAAATGTGACGTTTGTGATGATTTAGTCACACAATGGGTGTTATTTTTTTGGAGTTAGTCACATGCAATTTAACACAAAGTGGCCAAAAGTGTGAATAAGTGTGACCATATGCTGTTTAAAGTGAAGAAATGTGTATTTTGTGTGACTATTGAACATCCAATGGCCACATGAGGTTTATGTTTGCGTGGCCTATTGTAATATTTAGTCACGCAAAGCATGTTTGTTTTGGGTATCTAGTCACATACCATTAAGCAAACAGTGGCCAAAAGTGTGAATAAGTGTGACCATATGCTGCTTAAAGTGAAGAAATGCGTATTTTGTGTGACTATTGATCATCCAATGGCCACATGAAGTTTATGTTTTGATGGCCTTTTGTAATATTTAGTCACACAAAGCATATTTGTTTTGGGTATTTAGTCACATACCATTAAGCAAACAGTGGCCAAAAGTGTTAATAAGTGTGACCATATGCTGTTTAAAGTGAAGAAATGTGTATTTTGTGTGACTATTGATCATCCAATGGCCACATGAAGTTTATGTTTGTGTGGCCTTTTGTAATATTTAGTCACACAATGAACTAAGCAAACAGTGACCAAAGTGTTAATAAGTGTGACTATATGCATCTTTTAGTCACATTTAAAAAAATCAATATATATCAAAACAATTCAAATATATATATCAAAACAAATTCAAATACAATAAAATTGGAATGTATATAACTGAACCAAATATAAAATTGGACATCCTTTTATACACCAAGGAGTCCTAGTCGGCTTACAATAGTTTCCTAAATATCTATAATCTTCTCCATAAGCAACTAGCAACTTCGAGCGGTCTTAATCTCTGAGCAGTACCAACTTTAACTAGAAGTAGTAATTACTTTTTCACATCTTCTTTGAAGTTCATGAGCAAAACTAAATCCATCTAAGCAATATTAACACAAACATGATCAGCAGTAATTCAAACAACACCATGAAGACTTTTAATCCAAAACAATGAACATAATAATAAAATTTGCAGTTAAACTTACAAGTTTTTCTCCCATTGATCTAATCTGATCATCTGGATATAAAAGCCTTGAAAACGTAGGCTACTGCATATCAACAATAACCACATCAGGATTAGAGCAGAACTAGAACATGTCAAAGCTCACAACATAACAGAACTAGATGAGCATACTTGAATAAAGTTCTTAATTAGATGCTAGAAAACCTTCCTCTGTAAAAAGTATGTGGTTATATATATTGTTGACGGGTGCATCTATTTCTTGACATTTGACAGACACATTATTGCCTTGTCTTTTGTCAGGTGCATCTAGTTTGTTAGGCGCCACTAGTTCAAATATCTGCTGTTTTTGTGGTTTTGAGTCGCTTGATTCGCCACTGATTCAACTATCTGCTTTGGTGGTTTTGAGTCGCTTGATGCGCCACTGGTTCAACTATCTGCTTTAGTGGTTTTGAGTCGCTTGATGCGCCACTGGTTCAACTATCTGCGCAAACATGATAGGAATAAAACGCATATCAGATCTTGTAACTTTGTCCCAACCACCCAATTAAAAATAAGATATAGATTAAACTCTAGGAATGGTTTAAAAAGGTAAAAGTAACTTTGTCCCAACCACCCAATTAAAAATGGAAAAGATAAGCTGAAAAAATCAAATAGACCAATGCGACTACTTGATTAGAAACAACTATATTTTTTGATAATCAGATCTTGGTCTATTTCCAATTTTAGGCTTTCTTACAATCGATTCTGCATCTTTTATTTGTAACTTTTATTCAACCTTCCAAAGCTATATACATTTCAGATTATTTTTTTCAAACTAGAAAAAAGTAAAGATTTCAAGGTAGCATTTGATTTTGGCTAGTTTGGTTATGGTCAATCTATTTTTTAAATCAGTCCTCGCATAATAGGTGCTTAAAAACACCTAAAAGATGAATTCAAGGATAAAAAACCATTTCAGATGTGTACGCACTTTCAAAAATAATAAAAGATAATACCACATAAAAATGGCGGGCTGGGTAACATGTCATGAAAGACATTTCGAGTTGTTTTGCAACCTGATGATGTATTAATAAATTAAGGACTAAGATATGCACCAGATAAAGATGCCAGAATGCATCAGAAGTGTGTAATCAATTATTCACAAAAAATCTTGTCATTATAAGATAGCAAGGCGGTATATGAACCTTGAGATTGTTTCAAAGCTTCATTGCCAGCATCATCAACCCGATTTAATATCTGCACACATTACATATAGCTTTAGTAAAATCAAAATCAAGGAGCTTGAACCACGTAGCTCAATAACCATGTAAAAGCAAAGTACCAATCAAGAACAGGGCAAAGTTGGAGTGTTCCTCGCCAGTAATTAGGATCAACCAAACCGGTGAGCTGAATACCGAGCCAGACTGGACCGCCAAACATAGTGAGCTGAATACCGAGACGGACTGGACCGCCAAACATGTTATTGGATCGGGCCTTAGCGGTGGTCTTGGTGCCATTGTGGCGTTGGTGCGAGCGGTGGCGTTGGTGAGGAGAGTGTTGAGGAGATAGAAGAAGACCAGATCTAGATTTTGTGGATATTAATAGGGAACGATTATTGAAACACATGGGCGGGTCAATGAAATATTTGGGTGCAGGGCAATTTAAATTTGGGAAAAATTTTAAGCAGGTTGGGGAAAAGTTAAAATTTGGGATGGAGTATTCAAGCTCAAGCCTATCAAATGAAATTAAATATTTAATGAGTTGAGCTCAACCTTATAATAGTTCGACTCGAGTTATTGAGCTTGTAAGTGATATAGCATATGTTATATATATATATATATATATATATATATATATATATATATATATATATATATATATATATATATATATATATCTATACATTATATATAACAGGAGGCGTATGACGTCATTAATGCCACCTCAATGCCACCTCATTGCCATGTAATTGTAATCAGCCATGTCATCAGTTTTTGTCCATGTCATCAATATGTTTCCCCTAAAATTCGTGTGTTTTTGTTATAAAAAAGAAAGATGTAAAGAGATTCGAACTCAAGACCTTACAGGTCTTATGTGGTATCTTAACCACTGAACCACAATATTTTTTTGATTACATTCTGCAACTTCTTATCTATAAACCCTTAAAATGGAATTTGACTTAAAAAAATCCTAAGCCCATGAAAAACTATACACGATCATACAATACCAAAAACTATACACGATCATACAATACCATAATTTTTTCTCATCCATGTTCCCTAATGATCGATAATTTTATTATGCTTCTTTAATACTTTGTTATGTTCATAATTGTTCATTCTCAACACCCTAACCCTAATCCCGTAACGCAGTAAGGTGTATCATTCAGTATATGTTCTTTGCATTGTGTACTTACTTTAACCTAATTACATTTGACGGCAGCAAAAACAGGTAATACGTGTTCTCTGAATTCAATGATGTTTTTGTTTATTGTTTATTAATGACTATCAAAGAATGAGTAATTGTGTTACGTGTATATATGATGTTAGTTTAATAATGTAATATCAAAGAATGAGTAATTGTGTTACGTGTATATATGATGTTAGTTTGATCATGTAGTATCTGCTCATAAGGTTGTTAACTATATTTTTTCTCTTATGCATGCCATTAATTTATTCAGGTGCGGTTAGATACACCTGCAACGAGGTGCTGTTAACGTGGATCTGTGTTTTATGTTTCTGTGAATCAGAAACTTTCGGATTTTGATTTAGTATTTTTCCACTATGAAGAACGTATTAAGAGCGGTTCTAGATATGCCCGCCCAATGTATCATCGTTGCTGTTTAGGTGGCAGAGTTGTCTTACGTACGCGCGAGCGGTATCCACAATACATAATACAATATGTCCATTAAATGTTGACAACATATGATTTTTAAACAATATTCTAAATATGACAATTGCTCTTGGTTTTTTGATATGTGTTGCTAGGTCGACACACATTTTATACGAAATCGAGTAGTTGATTGGAGCTAGGGAAGCATTATGGATGCTGACATTCATATATAATCTGTAAACGCCCATCTGGAGTAGCTTTATGTTCTAAAAGTAATACGATAATGGAAGACTTTTACAATGTTCGGTGACGTGACACAACCATGTTTATTATGAAACTTAACTGTGAAATCACATCCTACATAAAAAGTCACCATGAATAAAGCTTCAAAAATTGTGGTTTTTATGACTAATTCGTCTTTGTAGCTTTTGGGAACTTGACTTCTTAAAATATCATAAATGGTCCAGGTATGTAACATACACTTAATTATTGAATGGAATAATTTACTTAGATGATGATTGTAGTAACGTCATAATAACTACGTAATAAAGCGAATAGAATGCACCAGGTATTTGACATGCACACACCTAAATTCTCCAATTTTTTGAACTAACAACTCTTTTAGTGTTTATAAATTCTGCAGTTTATAAGGTATATTAAATCAATTATTTTGTTCTAATATCCTCTTATTATGATCTCAACATATTATAATGTAGCTAATCAGGTTTGTTTTAGTCTTTTTTTTCTCTTTTTTGACACCAAACATCTTTGGATTCACAAAGCTCCTTATCACAGAACAGTGGAGTTTAGACATGCATGCTGATATGAACCTGTTTGTCGCATCAGGTTACACTCAAAATACTGAAAACGTGGTTGTTTTTTAATTATTGCTTATTTCTTAATTTTCTCCAACTTCCACATATGCAGTTCACAGGGAACCATTGCTAAGTGCAATTAGAGTGTGCTATATAATATTGCTCTTAATAGGTAAATATTTTTTATTTCTGAAACGTACACTACAAGCCAAGTATATAGCATCGCTCTTTTACCTATTGCATATTGTGATTATAGATTTTATTGGATTTGTTTCCTTTACATGTGCATTCAGTCTATAACTGCTTAATGTTGTCTCTTTGATCATTTGAAACATTGTAGGCGTAAGGCAACTGTTGGCATCATCTGTGTCACGACTGGGTAACAATATCAAAAGGGATCGCACTTTCCCACAACGTACGCTTACTATTTATTTTATTTTTTTTGCGCAATCTATTTTTAGACATTTAAGTCTATTGTTATCTCTTTGCTTTTTACATGTTGGGTATTTTCTTGCCTCTGCAAGTGCTGGTGCAACAACACATATGATGTCAGGCCGCTGACGCAGGCATACAAATGATACATAACAACCTGATTAAGGTAACTGTGTATCCGATTTTCTTTATCTGTTTTTGTACAATTGGTTTTTAGCTATATGCATCTATTCTTATCTTTTTGGTTTTTTACGTGTTTGGTATGTTCTTGCCATTACAGATGTTGTCGCACCACCGCACATGATGGCAGACCGCTAATATACACGTGCAAACGATAGACAACAAGTTGATAGAGATAAGTGTGTAACTGTAAATTTTTATTGTTAATGAAAGGGGTGTTTGGCTTTACATTGACTAAACAAAAAATAAATTGCATCCCGGTACCAGTCATAATAAACTCTATACTCAAGAGACCATATACTAATTACTAAGCCACATACGCCAAAACAAAGTTGTAGCTGTAGGGAGCCACAACGTATGTACCAGCCGTAGGGACCCTATACTATCCATAAAATTTCAATCATCCTTGAAAACCATGTTTATACTCTCTAAAAGGTAGAAAGACTCTAAAATATGTCATGTTCATGTGAGAAATTAGTCTGAATAATCCACTTTGGCATGAAGCAAATAGTGAAGTTTTTGAGTTGCAAGAAAACTAAACTGTAAAATGCTTTCTTCCTAACTCTTGCAAAGCCAAGGAGGCGTGGTGCGCCAGGTATTGTTATTAAAGGGATGGTTGGCATTTTCTGTTACTATCCATTATTTTCTTCATCATTGAAATGTTTGATTCCACACATAAGGTCTACTTGGTAAAACCTAGACTTCCCCTTGATTCTTGATTCACTGAACAACATATGTTACCAGTAACATCTACAGTGTAGTCATATGGGTGTGTTAGTTTTTGTGGCCTGGGGTAGATTAAGATATCCTTGCATATTTCTATCACCCCTTTAGGGAAGATAATACGGAACAAAGTCCTGTTGTGGACATCATGTTTCCAGCGGAACCACCTGTGAGGGTATTATTAACAACAGTTTTCTTACTCGAAAAGTTAAGTGAGCGCATTTATGATCCATGTTTAGTATATTGTGAACTTGGTTGCCTTAACTTTCAGGAATTACTGTGGTGAGGAGATTGACTCACTGAGTACCAACGAGCTCGAATCTCTCGAAAGGCAGCTTCTTTGTAAGTCTAAAGTTCAATGTGTTTATTGAGGTGTGTTACGCATAATACTTAAATGGGTGATTATGATTGTTAGTTAAAATTGCTTATTTTCTTCAATTTGATTCTAGATATCAATTAAATAACTTCATAAAGGAAGATTATGGATTAGAATACAAAGGCATTAAGCGAGGCTCTTTAGTTATTTGGTTAGTTTCATAAAGGTTCCAGACATGTAGACATCCCATAAGGTTGAACTCAAGCTTTTAATCGGAGAAATGGACATTGCATCTGCCACTTTGCTATCTCAAACTCCTCATAAACTCTTTATAACGAACATATCTCATTTACAGTTTACTTTTACAAATCTGCAACAACACGCATAATCAATAATAAAACATGATGAGATGTAACATATCTTTATAATTAAGTGGTAGATTCTATTGCTATTTGGATAAATAATGTTATGCTTTAAGTATTACTATAATGCAATCACCTCATGTGGGGCAATAAATCTTAATTTAGTCATTTACTTGCTGATATACCTTAATAAAATATTACAGCTTTTGTTAATTTTTTTGGACTAATTGGATTGCTTTTCATAGATATTTTGATGCAAGATGTTTTAGCTACCTATGCTGCTATTTGTCAGGTGCGTGTGATTGCAAGGGTCATGAGATATTCATTTGGTGAGCAATAAGTAACAACGTATACAAACAAGCTCAAATAATAGCCTAATATGTATCTTTATTATTCAACGATGTCATATTATTTCCTATCAATGTTTTAGCCTGTCGTCAATTCTTTCTGACTATAAGGACAAAGTGTTCCATAGCTTCTCCTATTATACTACAGATTCGATGCTTATCAGTGACAGGGCGACTGAAGCGTGGACATTGCAATGGTTCAAGAGATAGAGCCTGTAGGTTCTCATAAAAAGAATCAAATTTGATCATGAAGTTACATGCAGTTATACGTGTCACTTTCAAGGGCGACATCACCCGAGGGACTAAAGATCCTCATCAAACAACATAACAACCCCCCCTAATACCACAAAAAATATAGTGTATAAAGATTTTCTAACCAAAATTAAAGATACATATGTTATTTTTTGTTCCCACAAGCTGATCGTATTAGTTTTTTGTAGCAATATATTTAAATCCTACATATGACCATAGGAAATGCTTAACCCGAGCCACCTGACAACTGATCTTTGCTATGTTAGGAGCCAACACACTACTCTATATGTCATTAGCCTTACCATAGATAGGCGCCACTATTCTGTACGGTCAAACTTTACAAATAACACTGGCACAAAAAAAAATTCTAATCTGTTATGCGTAACCTTAGTTCTTTGAATGTTTACTTTGGATAGTTATCAGCCATTATAACATTAAAGTAATATTAGGATGCCATTTATATTCTCGCAATAAACTCTATCGCACAATTGTTTGTTGACTTGTGTATGTCCCAGTTTATATCTACTTAAAAAGATAGTGTTGCTATTTCCTATAGTAGCTGTTAGAACATATATCTAAAAGGCTATTCTGTATGTGCAAATATTCACAAAAATATGTGTTGACATAAACCTTCTCCAATTGTTAGGGTCTACAAACTTATATTTGCAAAACATTCTATGCGTCTGCTATGATAATCAGCCAATACAATGATATGCAACCTCACCACTTTGACAACATTTTATTTATCAGCATAGTTATTTTCAGGTAAATGGAAATGTGTAACAACCCTCATGAAACCCCAACCCAAAAAGACAAAAGTATTGCAATTCAACCAAACACGGTCCATGGGGATAACCAATGAGGTAATTTCGTTTCACCAGACTTTTGTGAAAGCAATTACAGTTTAAACATTGATGTTTTCCATTATTAAACATATGTAAATCTACCTGTTAATGTGTTGCCTATGTTATTCCCTGAGCATACTGGTCATAGTCAAGCTTTTAACGCTTCCGATGACTTGGCAAAAACAATTGCAAGCACTCTGAACCAGGGTTCATCCCCTATGAGCATGGATTTTTCTTCATTCCGAGTACATCAGTATATCGAAATCTTCTTTTGATACGTCATCGACTTTCATTGCATCGCGTAATTCTTACTTACGGCCGAGATTTTCATTTGAGGTCATATTGTATGTGACTATGGCAATATGATGTTGTACATATGGTTAGCTTAAGTTCACAAAATTAGACCGGTTTCAAAATACATCTGTATGAAGCCTAACTATTAGGATCAATTGCAACTGCTAAAATAAACACATCATCTTATTTTTAGTTACTGACACAACCAATGCCCCTATTTTTTCCAGAAAAAGGTAAAGATGTTGGGGCCACACTGGAGCAGGGAAGAGCTGGAACACCTTTATTCACCATGTCGTGAGCTGTTATAACCTTACTCATAAACTTATTTCAAAGTTACTTATTTCATACACGGAAACTGCTACATTTCAAATTTACATGTTGTGTAAATTGTCTATTGTTGATTAAAAAAAATAAAAAAATAAAAAAATTAGTATGCATATGTTTGGCAGCCCCTGCATTTGCTACATTTCAAGGTTGTAGAATAATTTGAACAACTACAAAAAAAAATCGTGCTGGATCAGAAAGAGTCAAAAGAACATGTTATAATGGAATGCGTTTCAATGGAGATGTATAATGATGAATTGATGATTATTATTATTAGATATATAATATATAATATACAAATAGGTCGATATGGGTTTCTTTTTTATCTCAACGGGTCGATGCGACCAAGTTGTATTTTTTGGCATACAACCTCTGAATCTGCTTTATATTTTGAATTACACTATCATTGTTTTGGTCATAATTTAATTTACTATATTAAAAAAAGGGAAAAATGTGATCAACCCAACCAGACCCGCCCCTTATTATAAAAGACTCAGTTTAACTGAACTCAGCTTTGACCTACTACCCAACCCGTCCAACCATTCTTTTTAAGAATACTAAAGCTTACAAACTTCTCATTTATTGAACAGGAGTTCATATTAACAATGGTCTACTTGCACTTGGAAATATTCATTAGTGTCCTTGCTGATGAGAAAAAATGGAAAGAAGGTGCTCATGTTCCGTATCGATATATTAAAGTTACTCGCCTTTTGCAGGTTGGACATTTTTTTATCTGCAATAAATCATCTTTATTTATTTAAGGTTTTAGTTTAAGGTTTTAGTAGAAGTGTAGAACTCTTATGATTGATAACGTCAAATGAGCACACTTTTATTAGTAGCGTTGCTAAACATACTATATTTTGTAATCTTCAGTAAACAAATTTGTTTTGTCTTTGACATTGTGAGTCTTTGGATATTTGTAGGTGTGTACTATGTTTAGGCTTTGCTTAATAAAGATGTGATCAAGAAGGAAATGGTGTTGATAATCCGGAATTTTTGAGGATAATTGGTCTATAAGAGTTAGCCAAAGCATGATATAGTGGAACATTCAAAAACTAAAGGCGAAAAACATAAGAAAACGTAAACGAGTTTTTCTCACTGATAGTAAGTCTCAATTACAAAAGCCTCACTTTTTTTAACATGGTTTTGTAGAGACCATCATGGTAGCTTTCTGAAATCATCCCCTCTTTATTATCAGATTTCGTGTGAAGATTTGGTAAAAAGTTAATGAAATTAATTTTCACGTTAAATAGTGTAAATTGAGTTAACAAATCAAGAATAGCCACTGTGTTCATTATTAGTTCGGATTATTTAATATATTTCCTTTGGTTAATCATGTACAGGCTGGTGCTTCAAGCGTCATATATAAATTTTAAACTTTAATCTCTTTGAGTACTACATCTTATAGGATCACATGTTTCTTACACTTTAAAGTGTGGAGACCTTGGAAGTGTTATATCGAGCAAAGACCGAAACATGGTCTACACAACCCGTGCAAATCCCCATAGAGGTATTTGTTTATCTTGCATGTAGTTATCACGATCATTTGGTGATACTTAGATGACTGATGCCAAACATCATTTATAAGTACCTTATGTATGGAGATATATCTGCAAAAGCAGTCTATATGTTTTACCAGCCTGAGGTATTACACTTTGAGTAAAGAAAATAAATTTCCTACTATCATATCACATAACACATTATTGTTCAAATGTTTGACTTTTATTCTATCGTTTGAGGTTTCTGATTTCTTTGCTAAGTTGGTCCAAAGGGTCTAACTAAAGAGGTATGAACTGTCGTTTACTGAAGTGTATGTTACAGGAAAGTTTCTAGAAAACTTTTCTGGAACTTTTAATTAGTGTCTCATGTTTGGGTTATCGCATACTTTATAGTTCACTGCGTATATGCGCATCATCTGATTTTGAACAGAGCTTGAGTTTAAATACCAAGCATAAGGAAGGCATGGTGATTAGCCAAGGGAGGGAGAATAAAATTTTGGACAAGGGTAATAGCAAGATACCCGCTAAGAAGCCTAACACCAATCCCAGACCCAACCTTAAAACCAAGACTAAGCCTAAGATTAAGCCTGAACCTGAACCCAAGTCCAAAGGCAAGGTAGGCAAGGATTGTGTATGTCATCATTATAACGAGATTGGCCATTGGAAGCACAATTGTCCAAAATATCTACAAGAGTTGGAGAAAAAGGCTAACATGGCAAACACTTCAGGTACTACATGTTATACTTCTTTATTTTTATTTTATTTTTCCTTGCACATAAAATATATCTATTGTACATCGTGTATCTGTACAATGTGCAGGTGTTCAAGATGAGTTGACAGCTTAGGGAAGATGTCAAATGTGTAGGTGTTTGAGAGGAGTAGACAACTAAGGGAAAACATGATAGATATGAGAACCGGCAATGGATATAATGAGCTTATTTTGAACATATTGGTTATTAGTCTTTTACTTATTTTAGAAATTTGTTATCATGTTCTTGTCTTGACACAAAAAAATAACATGCTGTCTTAATCTTAACTGATTTTGATATCAGATTATTTTGATTTTAATATGTTTGATATGTCAAAGTTATAAGTGCTCTTGCAATTATGTGGAAGTTCGTATTTCAAGTTTGATGATATGCAATTGGTTTTTTGGAATGGTGTATCTAACACTAATTTTCATGTAAAAGGTGAGAATCTTATTCACATAAACAAAGCGTTATTTTTGTTTCCTTTAAATTATGAGACAACCATAATTAGTCTAACTATAAGAGAACACCACAAACTCATTATTGCTTGAAAACAAACTAATCATGGGTACTTACGTGAACTGGATGATTGACGAGCCGTCTTAAAATGAGAATGAATATGTGACAAGATGATAGTTTTTCGTGAAACTCTTCTTTCCAATGCACAACAGATATTGACGGGTCAAGCCCTTAAACGTGTTTTGCAAGATGTTCTTAGTCGTAATAAGGGAAAAACACTACAACACTTTGTATTACAGAAAAGTAGGGATCATATCATACAAACTAAAGGAACCTTCTGAACGATTACTTAGAACTTTTGGATCACGAGGATACAAGACAAATATGAGGAAAAGATCTCTTAGACTCTTTAATTAAGAGACTCAAGGATATCAACTAAAACCATCCAGACTCTCTATTTTTCAGATTATCAAATTTTCGTTACTGTGTAACACACTTTTATTGTTATTGTTATTATTATTATTATTATTATTATTATTATTATTATTATTATTTTGCTTCTATTGTAGTTATGGTTCCCGTTATACTCGGTTTAGCGGCAAACTGGTTATGTTAATAGTCAACCCATCATGTAGAGGCAAGTTCACAACTTGTGATGTAGCAAAACGTAATTTCTACAAACGAATGTCTGTGTAGACGTTAAAATCCCAACTTTTTAATACACACAGCTTGGAGGAGTTTATTTAGACTTCCGGCATCAGGTTTAAACTAAGTATTCAACAGATTGTCACCTATTTTCCTTGACCAATGTCGTGTACAACATAACTTTATTACGCGTTTTAACCGACATATACTTTGTTCTTGCGGATAATTTATTAATTACACATTTTCTTTTATCGGATGAACATCTATTTCTTTTCTTTCTTAATGCATTCATCACATATTTATAGCTAATTTTCCATTTTCTTAAATTTTCCAATGATGTTCATAAGTCATGCCCGCCCATCGGGCGGGCTTCAAAGTCTAGTATATATATATATATATATATATATATATATATATATATATATATATATATATATATATATATATATATATATATATATATATAACAGGAGGCGTATGACGTCATTAATGCCACCTCATTGCCCAGTAATTCATTATGAGCCATGTCATCAGCCATGTCATCACATTGTCATCATGTAAGCAATTTTTTAAATTTATTTTATTTGCATTTTCCATGTCATCACATTCTGGCCACATAAGCAACTATTTATTAATTAAATTTGAAATAATTAATTTTTACTATTTATTAATTAAACTCGAAATAATTAATTTTTCTAAAAAAATTCAGAATTTTTTTCTATGTCATCACATTTTGGCCACATAAGCAACTATTTATTAAATAAATTTGAAATAATTAATTTTTACTATTTATTAATTAAACTCGAAATCATTAATTTTTCTAAAAAAATTCAGATTTTTTTTTATAACATTTTGACACTTGCAAGGATTGAACCTAGGGTGTTGGTAATGTAAACAAGCACAATAACCACTAGACCAACATTTTTTTGTTGATTATACCTTGCAAATCCAAATATATAAACCTAGAACCAGTAATTTCGGCTAATCCACGTATCAAAGTAATAAATCCAATATACAAAAAACATTTATACAACTAAAAAAACCCTTCTCAACCCTAGGTACGCCTTTTTTTTCAGAAATCCCAAGAAAAAATTATTCAGCCTTTGATCTTATGTGTCTTACCAACACATCATCATCATCTTTCAAAATTAAGAGTAAGATTTCTTATAATAATTTTGATTAACATCATCAGTTTTAATTATGTTTGAATAAACAACGTTATTAATTTTGTACATAATGTTTAGTTGCACTTTTAGGGTTTTTCTTGAAACATTGCATGGTTTGTACTTAGCGTTCATTATCTCTATTGATCATTCTAATTGTGAAAAAAGGTGACATTTACAAGTCTCGAATCTTGATCATATAGAGATTACTTTTGTTCTTAGTAGATATTATGTGAAAATTACATTGTACGTGTTGTTTGAATACATATTTTGGATCAGTTGGGGTGGGCTATGAGTTTTGATATGTAGGATGCAGAAGGCGTTCTTATTGCCAATATTGGAAGCTATATGGGCGTTGTAGAATTGTGGCTGAATGAAAATCAAAACAATGATAATTTTGATCCTCAATCTATGCACGATAAGAGGTTGGAAGTTGTGAGCATATCACTTACTTGGCACCTTGGAAAGCTTCAGGTAACAAATATTTGTTCAAAGTTTTTTTACTTGACCAAATTGTGTCTACTTTTTGTTCAGATTGGGCTTGATCAAGTTCGAAGGCTTGCACAAGGGAAATGTATCAAAATTCAGCTTCTTGCATCATTGCCTGTTCAAATAGATGGAGAACCATGGTTACAATCACCATGCACATTGACCTTTCACACAATGGACAGGTAAAAAACAGGTAACAACTACTTTTCTCTTAATGGTATTCAATTTTATGTTTTTTACTTCAAATCCCTACTCTATCTAAGGCGACATGAATCTTTTGAATTTCTCAAGATCGCTCTGGTTGTTGCATCGCACTTCTGTGTGGTTTACTATGGTGGCAGTGTGTTAAAAATCACATTCAAGATCAGGTATGTCAATTCCATTGTTGACATACTTACGAATAGTTAATTATAATTATATCTTAGTTCTTATAACCAATTTTAATATCTTGATTTGAAAGGTTATAAGTTTGATCCAAAGTTTAAGTATATAATTATCTGAAGACTGAAGTATGGTGAGTTTTTCTTGAATGAACAGGAAAAGGGCACAGAAATAACTGCAAATTCTCTTCATCCAGGAGTAATCTCCACAAATTTGTTCCGTCACATATTTGCTCCTCCCAAATTTACTGAAGGTAATGGACTATTTTCAGAATATTGGGTTCACGCCATCAGTTGCAATGAATCCTGCAGATTTTTTGCTAGATCTTGCAAACGGTACGTATTTACTTGTGTTTTGTGTTTAATAATCTATTAGCATATATAATAACTAATTTTGTGAATTCAGTAGGTGCTGATATTCTCATATTTTTATATTTTATATAATTAACTTTTGCTCAAACAGGTATCTGGCACATGGTACCACAACAGATTACATGTTTGATGTGGCAAGGGTTCCCTTGTCTTTCACCTTTGAGGTTTGTGCATACACGTACTGCTAATTTTCAGCTCCCCTGAACAGAATTTTCTCAATTTTCTTACACTCATTGATTTTCCAAACATATGGAGATGAAAAAGCATCCTCAAGAGACTGCTTGAAAATGTTCAACCCTGTGGACCATCCCACCTTCAATGTACGTGATACATAACCCTATTATTTTTGCCACGTCATTTCTACATTTCTATGGTTTAAAGTCTGTCAAAAGGGTTACCTTATTGGCATCAAATTCACTTACTAATTCGCTATTAAAGATGTGAGGTGGCAAGACTGACATGTCCAAACGGGTTTGGGTTGAAACATGTCACTTTATGTACGGGTCAAAGAGGACCACTATCACTTTTTTTGTCCATTCCCAAAACATTTTTTAAAGAACATATACATTATCTATAATACCAGCACGATAAACTCAAGGATGTTTCCGATCACAAGAAGTCTGATCAATGGAGCACGACTTGGATGCAACAATTCATGATTTTGGTGAGAAGAGGTCTGAAAGAAAGGTGACATGAATCTTTTCAATTTCTCAAGATCGATCGGGTTGTTGCCATCGCACTTCTGTTTGAAATGGTTCAGGTCTAGGTGTCCCGAAATATTTTTTGTCCAAACTCTTAACTTGTGCACTATGACAACATATTTTTTCACATAATCCAGTTTAGGAGGTTATAGACATTAAAAATACACTTTTAGTGATTTTGGAACTGCTTGACCCATTGACTATTTAATTGAATGTTTGATTTGGCCCATTTGGCCTATAGAGGTAAAAGTTAACCAAAATTAATCGACTGATAAGTTAATGGGTCAAAAGTGACACCTCTATTTATTAATATCAGTTTCTTGCTACAAATAATGAGACCCTATAACAAATGAGCGATATCAATTCATGTCTCTTCTTTTGAACTTAGTGAATACATTTTTGAAAATGATCGATACATACCATTGTGTTAATAGCAGATGACTACTCTCTAAGCCTTGAAGCTGCAACCACAGTATGTGGTGTCGTGATTGGATCAATGGAAGTTGCACGATTTTTTCTTTGGTTTATTTTAGTGCTTGGTCAAATAAATCATACAAAATACCTGTCATTTTCAGCAGCAGTTTCCTGCTTATGGGCAACACTTTTTTTGCGGGCCTACATGTTTTTACATGTACTAACAATGTCCTTCTCTTTTTAACCTAAGTGTCTATCAACCTATGAGAACAAGTAGGGTTGGATCAGTTGGAAAACCCCTTGCCTCTTAACCTAGAGGTCAAGGGTTCGATCCTCACTCCCTA
>JARVZY010003943.1:0-27712 GCA_030686995.1 Artemisia argyi
GTAGACCCAAACTCAGATGGGAGGATAGAGTTAAGCTCGAAATGAAGGAGCTTCTCTTGACCGAGGACATGACCTCAGATAGGAAGGTGTAGAGAGATAGAATTAGGATTTGCGGGTAGTTTTCGGCTAGGTGCCTTGCTTGTGCTTTGTGTTTATGCCCGTGCGTTGCTTTGCCTTGCTTTAGCTTTAGGCCCCGTGCGTTGCTTTGCTTTAGGTTTTGTGGAAAACTAGAAGGGGGGGTTGAATAGTTTTGCGTCTTTTTCGTTTAATAAGAATTTGCTTTTCAAAGAATTGATGTTAATTATAAAACCTTTGAAGCTAAAGTATAGATACAAACCTAATTCACATATATCATATATATATACACTACTTGTTTAAAGTGTTGAATAGAAATTATAATTTCATATATCTCACTTAATTACAAGTTTGTACTAATATATATATATATATATATATATATATATATATATATATATATATATATATATATATATATATATATATATATATATATATATATATATATATATGTGTGTGTGTCTTAGTAATTGTTTATACTTATATTTTAATAAAGTATAATTAATGTTTTAAATGGAACCTAGTTTGATCTTTATGTGAAATCAATATATGCACAACACACAATATTAGCAATATATGAAAGGCTAGTAAGTAAGCAAGTAAAGAGTGAGAGATGGAAAGATCAAACCGAGAGACAAAGGATTTATAGTGGTTCGGCTACAAGGACACCTTCCTTGCCCTACTCCACTCCCCGAGCACCGAACTCGAGAGTTTTCTTCACTAAGTCAATAATCTCCCTTATGGCGGAGAAAACCGTACACACCAAAAGCTTACACCAATTAACGACACAAAGCAAGATGTCGAGTTCTAATCGTAGCTAGAACCAATCTCACACCAAATATCACACCACTTCTTCTTCACACCTTTGCACTACTTCTATACTACTTCACACCACAAGTATCTTCACACCTTCAAGGCACTAATGTCTTGACACCTTCAAGCCACCAATGTCTTCACACCTTTAAGCCACTAATGTCTTGACACCTTCAAGTCACCAATGTCTTCACACCTTTAAGCCACTAATGTCTTGACACCTTCAAGCCACTAATGTCTTCACACCTTCAAGCTACTAAAGTATTCACAACTTCAATCTACTAATGTCTTCAAGTCTTCTTCACTTGTAACCCTCAATATCTTCACAACAAGTTCTTATCTCTACAATCTCCTATCACCAATACTATCTAACCCTTCTTCTCCACTTCAAGTTCCACTTTACTCTTACACCAATTCTAGATTCTTCAACTAAATCTAGCTAACTAATACATACACCTTATTCACCAATGAATGAAAGATTTTCAAGAAAATATAAACAAGCAACTTAGATAGCAAGATGATACTAAGTTGTAATACTTCTAATAGAAGTATTCTTCTCTTTGCACTTTGAATGTTGAGGCTTGAATCACTTTGAAACAAAGATCAAAGTATATAAGATCAAAGGATTATTTAGAGAAAGGAAGTGGATGTTTAGATCTGAAAGTTTCTGGTGCAAAAAGGTGAGGAAAATGTGCAAAATGATCCAGTATTTAAAGGGCCAGATTTTACTGTTCGGGAGCGTGGCCGGTCCCCTTAATTGTAGGCCGGTCCCCTTAATGATTAAGGGGGCCGCCTAGTAAAATTAAGGGGGCCGCCCTCCTGAACGTTTGAAAAGATATTCTGGATAAAATTTGCCCTTTTTGGTTGGAAATTTGAAATCATATTTTTGTGGTTTAATAAAGCTTTACCAAAAATGATTTACAAATATATATAAAATGTTAAAATCATTTTATAAAATGTTATGTCTTAAGACAAGATTTCCTTTGATCTTATAATGCACTAATCACTTTGTTTATTCATACCTTAAGTGATTAAATGGTGAAAGTGAGTATTTACTACTAAATACTTGTTTACGTCATAACCTTTGGTTTGATGAGTTTACGTTTTGTGATTATCAAAACATAGAGATATCGAAAGATATGAATAACGTTTTTAGTCATTTATTTATATCAACAATCTTCCCCTTTTTGATGATTACAAAACCTAAACTCATTAAATCCAAAAATTAATTTTTAGACAAGTATTTAGTGAGTTTATATTCACTTCTCCCCCTTTTTGTAGAATCAAAAAGGTTTAAGCCTATAAGGTAAAGGCTCCCCCTTGATGTATGCTCCCCCTCGTTTGAGGGCACCAAGGGTTCGAGATATGGAATTCTTGCAAGAAAAATATTAGAGGCACAAGCAAATACATATAGCATAATAATCAACTATTAGTAAGCATGGCAAAGACGAATTTTAAACATATAAAAGCATTCATTAATTCAAGATGATTATGTCAACCACATAATCATTGTTACAAAAGCCATAAAGATGGAATTCTAATACTAAGTAGAATATCCTATTGTGCCAACAAGAAGTGTCACCAAACTTTCTTGAATCCCAAAATGGTTGAATAGATTTATTTGAAAATGAAAAACATAAGCATGTAAAATGCTTAATGGTTTAGTGGAGGTAGTCATTTGGTTGCATGGATGTTGTTGGGTTTGGAGATGTGGAGCTTGTAGGTGGTGAAGTTGAAGATGGGTTTGTTGATTGAGGTTTTTGATGTTGTTCAAGCAATGGTTTGTTGTTGAAGGAAGATGCAACAAGGGCAATTGTTAACATGCTTCTCAATTTGGTTGATGTTATGTGGTGATGATGGTGAGCTTGATTGGGGTGGATCCAAATTGCGTTGCGCAAGATGTAATGCTAAAAGAGCACTAAGCTCATGAGCCTCTTTTAGCTCCTCAACGAACTTCAAGTGTTCGGAGGAAGGTGATGATGGTGGAACATGGTAGTTGTCTTGGGTGAAGGTTTGAACATGCAACATAGGAGTGACATGTGAGGTTTTAGGATGTGGTGGTGGTACTCTTGGTGGTGGCGACATGGTTGAGCTTGGGTAGTCATGAAAACATGAAATGGGTGGAAGAGGTTCTCCAAGAGTGAGTGATGTTTTTGTTGAATGAGCAACATGTGAGGTATTGATTGAGAGATTGGGATTGTTATTTTGTGATTGAGCATGCTCATCATAAGAAGAAGCATGAATGAGGGAATGAGTGGGTGATAGGCTGTGTGATGAATCATTATTGTGGATTTGAGGTTTAGTAGTTGGTTGACTTGGAACAACATCACTTGAGTTATGACAAGAATCAAGTTTCCTCCTCCAAACGGGTTTGACGGAGATCCTTGCGGTTCTTGAAATTTTAGGTTTTTGGTTGTTGGGAGATGACATGGTTGGGTGTGATGGCATTTATGATGGGAAGAGGGTATTTATAGTGTATGAGAAATATGGTTTAGGAAGGTAAATTTTGAGGGATAGCATGGGACAAAATATGTTTGTGAATTTTGGGAAGTATAGGCTGAAATGGGTCAAAAAGTGATAAAGAAAACAGTATCCCCGACCATCAGATGGCCGGTCCCCTTAATTAGGGGCCGGTCCCCTTAATCATTAAGGGGGCCGCCTTATATAATTAAGGGGGCCGCCCATCTGGTGATTCCCAGAATGCCAGAAATGGGTTTTTGGCAGAAAATTTTCAAAAAGGTTGTGTTTTTGTTTTTGGATTCAAGTAAGTTCAACTCTTTGAGGCAATATAGGGCATACTATTCATGAATGTAGAGAGTGATATAGAATTAATTAAAATAGGCAATTAATTTCTAATAATCATGCAATCTATTTAATTTATCAATTAAGATATGCAACAAGGGAGACAATAAGCCAAATAAGCTAAATGAGCAACTATATGAAGAAGATAACATTTAGCCTAGAGCAAACATGTTGATGATTGTTAACAATTAACAAGTAGAAGAATACAAATGCTATGTAGTCTAGTACAAACAATTTGCATCAATTCTTTAGAAGCAATATAGGATAAACTAATCATGTATCTAGAGAATGTTATAAAGATGAGTTAAGTAGGCAAATAATTTCCAATTTTCATGCAATCTACTTATTGGTCAATTAAGTTTCACAACTAAGGAAGCGATAAGACATGCTAACCATAATAAATTGGCTAGTTTGAACAAAATAGTGAGTGCCTACAAGAAACAAATTGGAAGTAATGATTGTATGGACTTTAAGATTTGTTACAAACAAGATCCATATGGGCAAACCATGATTCTCAAGAAGTGATTTGATTCAATTGTGAATGTCATTTTTACATAAATGCAAGACATATAAGAGATAATCAAAGAATGTTTTAGGCAAAATGTTTTTAGTTTTATTCAACAATGTTTAAAAATAAGTTTTCATTTAGATGTGAGAGTGTTGAATGGGATATAACCTAACATCTATAGTTCCTATGTTTTCGCATGCTTATCTAACTTAATGCCATAAATCTGGAAATGAAAGAATTTAATGAGAAGAGAAGTTCATAAAAGTGAACTAGCGTTAGGTATATATAGGAAGTGCAATTTAATCAAGTTGGAGAATGAGTATGAGACTATTACTAGTGGTGCTCAATTCAGGCTAAACACGACCGTTTTTACGGGTTACACACACCCAACTTCTCACATAGAAGCAATTCAACCGTTAGGTTAAATTGAATTTCTAGTCAATTGATTCTCCGGTAGTCATTCTCTTTTTAGAAGAAATTGAGTTCCTAAATTTACCTATCGAAGATTACCAAATATGAAGTTTTCTTGATTCACTAATACTTGGCTTAATGTTTTGAAGTACATTCAAGTTTGTATCCCAATAAAACAAATCTTGTTTTGTTTCAAAAAAAATGTTTCTATCTTGATAAAGATCAAAATAATGTTATGATAGCTTATGATTAAGCATGTTGTTTGAAGAAGCATAAAATAGATATTTGAAAGATTTTAATTCAAAGAGAGAAGTTTTTAAATATGATGTTTTGATTTTGACAATCAAGAAATTTCAAGAGAAAGATATACTTCAAGAGAATCGATTAGGCCCATTGTCACATATAATCATCTCTAATGGCAACTAAAGATGTGAAAGAGATATGGTAGATATTAAACATCTAAATGCAATGAGATAGGAAAGGACAAAGAAAATCAATGAATACAATATAGACATATGTATATATATGTATGCATAGAAGGTACATTGTAGTATAGAGTTACTAGCAAGTCTTAATTATCTATTAATCCAATTAGTTAAGAACATATAGATTAAAGTAGTCATAACAACAAGAGAGTTAATTGTCCTAATATCATGTATGCATATATTGGTATTTATGATCTAAAGGCATAACAACTTATGGATAAAAATCATATTAGTATACTAATCATGGCATACTATGATATATTGTGACATTAACAAGGTTTTGAAAAGAAAACTTACCTCAGGTCCGGCTTTCCTTTAAGAGTGGGCAAAAGAGCAATAGAAGGCGTCTTAACATTTTGCCCAAAGTATGTAGAAGTAGCAAAGACGAATCCCAACGCAATAAGGATCAAGAATGGTAAAACAAGAGTCCTCCAAGAGTGAGAAGTAAACCGCCAAGATCATAGATGACCACAACCAATATATAATCAACACGTGTGTAGACTACAAGTGACAAAAATCTTGGTACCCAGATTCTCATGGGTCCGAGTTGATTAGTGGAGAGCATCCAATGCATTTAAATGCATATGATGAGGATGTCATCAAGAAGTACAAGAATTCATCATTTGTTTGTTTTAACAAGCAAACAATAGCTTTCTTGACTAGAGAAATAATCAGTGGATATAAGTAATAAAAGTTCTAAATTTTTCCACTAGGTTTAACAAATTTTATTTGTTTTGAAGTATTCGTTAAGTAATCATCTTCAGTAAATCCTAAGCCGGTTTTATCATAAAATGACTTTTGAATGTTAAGTAGATATTTTAAAGATTTAGAACTATTTTCAAATTTAGCCAATATTTTTGCTTTTTCTTTTTCCATTTTAATTTCATGTTTGTAGTCTTGACAATTTTTACATTCAAGATCAATTTCAATATTACTTTCAAGTCTAGACATTTTGTCTTCTAAAATTATTTCTTTTTCAAAGTTATTTTCAACGGATGTTGAAGATTCATTCTTAAAAATGATTTTTGATTCAATGTTGCAAAAGTGTTTGAAATTGTTTTCTAATTTTGAAAATTCTAATATAAATTGATCATAGCAAAAATGTTTAGTTTTGGATTGTACCTTCTTTGTACATTCCTCACATGCTATATGGTGATCAATTCCATCTTCCATGTCGCTCCATGTTTTGTTTGTAGTTTCACTTGGATCTAGAAACATGTAGTTCTTGCCATCAATACTTGTGTTCTCATAAGCCGTGTTATCATCGTCTTCTTTGCACTTGTTGCACCATGATTTATTCACGCTCTTTCTTTGGATTTGGTTCATGCATTCTTCGTTGTAGATACCTTCAATGATCACATTTGAACTAGTAGTACATGTGTTTATTTCAACTAAATATTTATTTACTAAATTTTCTAGATTAACTATTTCTTGTGCAATATCAAGTTTATCATCTTTGGTTTTACATTCTTCTTGGTGAATCTTTAAAAGACATTTTCAAATATCATTTGCCGTTTTACAATGAAATAGTCTTTCATATTTAACTTTTGGTAGAGTTTTGAAAATAAGTAATTTGGCTTTAGTGTTTTTATCAATTTTAGTTTGAGAATTATTATTTTGATTTTCAAAATCTATTTTGGTTGATTTAAGATCACCAATTGAAATGATATGCCAAAGATCAAGATCTATTGATTTTACATAATTTTCAAATTTGTTTTTCCATTTAAGAAAATGATCATTTTCAAATAATGGTGGTTGTTGCATAAATTCCCCTTCTAAATATTTTTCAAATTCCATAGATCGTTACAAGTTTTAAAATACAATCTATTTTAAAAATCTTGCTAAACCTGGCTCTGATACCAATTGTGGAAAACTAGAAGGGGGGGTTGAATAGTTTTGCGTCTTTTTCGTTTAATAAGAATTTACTTTTCAAAGAATTGATGTTAATTATAAAACCTTTGAAGCTAAAGTATAGATACAAACCTAATTCACATATATCATATATATATACACTACTTGTTTAAAGTGTTGAATAGAAATTATAATTTCATATATCTCACTTAATTACAAGTTTGTACTAATATATATATATATATGTGTGTGTCTTAGTAATTGTTTATACTTATATTTTAATAAAGTATAATTAATGTTTTAAATGGAACCTAGTTTGATCTTTATGTGAAATCAATATATGCACAACACACAATATTAGCAATATATGAAAGGCTAGTAAGTAAGCAAGTAAAGAGTGAGAGATGGAAAGATCAAACCGAGAGACAAAGGATTTATAGTGGTTCGGCTACAAGGACACCTTCCTTGCCCTACTCCACTCCCCGAGCACCGAACTCGAGAGTTTTTTTCACTAAGTCAATAATCTCCCTTATGGCGGAGAAAACCGTACACACCAAAAGCTTACACCAATTAACGAAACAAAGCAAGATGTCGAGTTCTAATCGTAGCTAGAACCAATCTCACACCAAATATCACACCACTTCTTCTTCACACCTTTGCACTACTTCTATACTACTTCACACCACAAGTATCTTCACACCTTCAAGGCACTAATGTCTTGACACCTTCAAGCCACCAATGTCTTCACACCTTTAAGCCACTAATGTCTTGACACCTTCAAGTCACCAATGTCTTCACACCTTTAAGCCACTAATGTCTTGACACCTTCAAGCCACTAATGTCTTCACACCTTCAAGCTACTAAAGTCTTCACAACTTCAATCTACTAATGTCTTCAAGTCTTCTTCACTTGTAACCCTCAATATCTTCACAACAAGTTCTTATCTCTACAATCTCCTATCACCGATACTATCTAACCCTTCTTCTCCACTTCAAGTTCCACTTTACTCTTACACCAATTCTAGATTCTTCAACTAAATCTAGCTAACTAATACATACACCTTATTCACCAATGAATGAAAGATTTTCAAGAAAATATAAACAAGCAACTTAGATAGCAAGATGATACTAAGTTGTAATACTTCTAATAGAAGTATTCTTCTCTTTGCACTTTGAATGCTGAGGCTTGAATCACTTTGAAACAAAGATCAAAGTATATAAGATCAAAGGATTATTTAGAGAAAGGAAGTGGATGTTTAGATCTGAAAGTTTCTGGTGCAAAAAGGTGAGGAAAATGTGCAAAATGATCCAGTATTTAAAGGGCCAGATTTTACTGTTCGGGAGCGTGGCCGGTCCCCTTAATTGTAGGCCGGTCCCCTTAATGATTAAGGGGGCCGCCTAGTAAAATTAAGGGGGCCGCCCTCCTGAACGTTTGAAAAGATATTCTGGATAAAATTTGCCCTTTTTGGTTGGAAATTTGAAATCATATTTTTGTGGTTTAATAAAGCTTTACCAAAAATGATTTACAAATATATATAAAATGTTAAAATCATTTTATAAAATGTTATGTCTTAAGACAAGATTTCCTTTGATCTTATAATGCACTAATCACTTTGTTTATTCATACCTTAAGTGATTAAATGGTGAAAGTGAGTATTTACTACTAAATACTTGTTTACGTCATAACCTTTGGTTTGATGAGTTTACGTTTTGTGATTATCAAAACATAGAGATATCGAAAGATATGAATAACGTTTTTAGTCATTTATTTATATCAACAGGTTTTAGTGCCCCTTTTTTGCTTTGCCTTAGCTTTAGGCTCCTTGCGTTGCTTTGCTCTGTTTTGTTTTTGTTTTTGTTTTTGCTCCCTTAGGTTTGTTTGTTTGTTTGTTTGAGTGTTTGTTTTTTTTTCTGGGTGCTTTGTCTGTTTGTTTTTGTTTTGTGCTCTTTTGCTTCTGCCTGTCTGCGGTTGCCTTGGTTGTTCCCTTGTTTTTTTTATTTTTATTTTTATTTTTTTTTATTATTATTTTTTTTTGGTGGTTATTGCCTTTTGATCTTTATGCTTGCTTTTCCGTTCACCTCACCCGCACACCTGCACTTGCCGGAGATCTCGTTGGAAGCAGTCTCTCTACTCCCGGGTTTACCCTGGGGTAGGGGTAGGACCTGTCTACAGTTTACCTCCCCCATACCCCGCCCCCGGTGGGATTGGGTTTGTTGTTGTTGTTGTTGTACTTATAACCTAGAAACATCATTAGTTGACTTTCTTAGGAATAAAATGAAATTGTTCATTGTCGAACAAAATAGAAAATGAAAATCTTCTATATCCACTATTAGCAAACTCATGGTGATGAAGTGAAATGAGTTAAGTAGATCAATCATTAATATAGAAGTAGGATTAGATCCCTCGCGTAAGAAAACTATGGATGCAACAAGCTCTTGTAGACTATGACATTAAGTTAGATAAGCGTGCAAAAATAAAGGGACTATATATGTTAGGTTATACCCCATTCAACACTCTCGCATCTAACATATAAATTTTCGTCATCACTTCCTTTAGGATAATATGATATGTAGAAACTATAGCATGAGATAATAATAGGCTTAATCAATCCTCTTGAGCATGAGATCTTTAATAAACATCTTTTAAAATATATGATTAATGATATTTGTTGTCACAAATCTAATATCTCTAAAAATATGCAAAAACCTCACATTTTGGAAAATAGTTTTTCAAATGACTATCCCACTTTTCAATAACATGTTTTCACTATCAATATCCACAATTTTGTTTTGATCAAAACCAAAGATTGGGAAAATTTTCTTTACCTTTCATTAACACATTTTTAAGTAAAACCCAATCTATTTTATTCAAATAACTCTCACATCTACATGAAAACCTACTTTCAAACATTGTTGAATAATGCTAAAAACGTCTCTTTAAATCATGCATGGTGATCTCATATTTGTCACCTATTTTTATATAAATGACACTTATAAGTGAACTAAATCAAATCAAGAGGACCATGGTTTGTTTATTAAGACTTTGTTTGTAACAAGTCTAGAAATCCATGCTATCATAACTACCCACTTATTGCACATTGATATACATAAGGATTAATCCTCCTAGTTATGTAGTTATGAAATACTTGATGTTGCTTATTGTTTCCTAGCACTTATATTTTACTTGCTTGATGAGTATGTTTCATGCTAGATGAAATTGCTTGTTTACTTGATCTCTTTGGTTAACATGCTTTGGCTACATAATTGCCTACATAATTAGCATATGCTTAATTGCCTCAAAGAGTTGGACTTGTTTGAAACCAAAAACACAATCTTTCTGCAATTCACTACCAAAAACCCTTTTCTTGCAATCTGGGAATCACCAGATGGGTGGCCCCCTTAAATCATAAGGCGGTCCCCTTAATTATTAAGGGGACCGGCCTCCAATTAAGGGGACAAAAAATTCTGAAGATAAAACCTTCACCACAAAAGGACAAAAAATTCTGAAGATTTTTTTTAATAGGGCGCCCCCCTTAATTTTGTTAGGCGGCCCCTTAATGATTAAGGGGACCGGCCACGCTCCCGAATAGTAATTTTTTCTTATAAATACTGGCTCAAATATGGCATTTTTCCTTACCTTTTTGCACTAAAACCCTCTGTCTAAATCTCTCCTAATCTTTCTAATAAATCCTTTGATCATACAATCCTAAACTTTTGTTTCCAAGTGATCCAAGCTTCAGCCATTCAAGTGCAAAGAGAAGAATACTTCTATCAATCAAGACTAGAAGTATTACAACTTAGTTTCATCTTGCTATCTAAGTTGTTTGTATATTATAATTTGTAAATCATTCATTAATGTCACACCCCCAAAATACCTGAATGGCAATGGAATGGAATACCTGGGGGTGATTGTCATAACACCACAGTTACAGTTATATTGAATGACCTAAAGTGTCATTTTGAAAATACATCGTTTGATTCATTTAAAATATTCAGAGTTATAAAACATAGGTCCCAAAAGTTTGGAAAAGTTTAAGGAAATAAGGTTAGTACAATCAAACGATAATTCATAAGTGCATGAAAATCCAAAATGAGACGCGTCATCCTTGTTACTCAATGATATGACTCCATGCATGCCATGAAGGATATGTCTTAATTACCTGAAAATACATTGCGAAAACGGTCAACAATAATGTTGGTGAATAATCATTGGTTTGTAAGTTAAATCGTACGTACACAAGCCACAAGTATAAAGTAAACCGACAAAATGTCAAAAGTGCTACATTGGCTCTTAAGCTCATGACCCCGAAGCTAGACATAATATTGAATTGGCCCCAAAGGAGTGTTTACCAGACACTCAAATATATGTAAAATGAAATGCATCCGTTCCCGTTGAAGCAACCCAAACACGGATGGAGGAGTCACCCTCAATAGATCTATCCACTCACTCTCGCTTGTATCTTAATTAACGGTCCATGATAATAAAGGGGACTTAACTTGGTAGTAAGGCAACTTAAGCAATGTATGGAATTTAATACTTGGGCATGTACAAAAATAATTGATGCAATGATGTGCTAATTAGCAACCATGTTTTAAATTTATAGAAACAAGAATTACCGGTTAATTAGGAACACATTCGGGAAAGTATACCCTAGTCAATTGTAGTATAGGAGTGGTAAATCAAGGTCGTCCCAAGAGACTTGGTTGCACTCAAGTGTCGTTTGTTTGTTTAAGCAAGTAAAAAATTGGTGGTTATGATTGTCACAGATCAAACCACAAGATAAGCAATAAAAGAACAAGCACACAAAGAACATTCATCACAAGAATCACATCAATAACAAACATCTTGAAATATAAAAGCAACAAAGTTTACCCAAAGTATGAATTACAATAGGCATAGGTGAAAGATTATAGCAACCTTCAAGCCTCCAATCAACTACAACATCTAACCAAACTAGAGAATCGCTCCAATACTTCTTGGTGATATGTCCTCCATGAACGGCAGAGGTTTGTGGTCTTTTGGGTGAGATAAGGTGGTGGAAATTCGTCCTTAAGGGTGGAGGATACAATTTCACACTGGTGAATTGGTGAAAGTTCTTCCTTTAGGGTGGAGGCTAGACTTTCACCTTTGTTTTGATGACAATCCTTCCTTTAGGAATGCACACTTAGAACTAAGCCTAAACACTCATATTTGTAGTAGAAATCAGCCTTAGCCTCCAAGCATAAAACTTGGGCACTAAGTTGTCATAAAATGCCAGGTTTAGGAGTTATTATGGAGACATGATCAGACTTGGGGCTTAATGACACTTAATTATGCATTAAAAATAACTTGGGGAGGTCAGCAAGCATCCAACCGATCGGTTGCATTCCATCCGATCCGGATGGATGAAAAAGTCAGTTCCATCCGAATCGGTTGCGGGCTCCTACCGATCGGATGGGTCCTCCTGGACAGAAATGATAAAGACCAAAGTTGTAGATCTTTCTCTTAGCTTTCCGTGGCCGCTTGAATCAACTAAATCGGAGTCCGTATGCTCAACTTATGGCCAAAATAGTGAAGGTGTGTCGGGAACAACGAGTCTTCCATTATTTTTTCGTTTTAGCTTCTTTCCTTCATTTCACTTCTCGTTTTCCTTCTTGTGCTTTATTCTTGAGTCTTTGGAGTGACAATCTTCATTACTTTATCTTCTCGAATATACTCCAAGAGACTTTCATTTGACGGGAATTCCTCCGTACATTCATAAATCTCCGTTTTTGTTCATTTTTACGTCTTTTTCTTCATTTTCCTTCCATGAACCTAAAATAGAGAATATACTTCATTAAGTACCATAAGTTCATAAAAGTGACCAAAATATATGCATAAAATCCACAATAACGCTCCTAAAAACATGTTAAATTTGAGCATTATCAAATCCCCCACACTTAAACTTTGCTTGCCCTCAAGCAAATCTAGAATTAAAGAAAATAAATCCACATGGTGCACAAGAATGATTAGAAAAATATGATGCAAATCTATCAAGTACAAGTACAAGATAAGATTCATCGTTTTAAGCTTTAAGGTGAAAATCGAGATGTTTGACAATACCCAATGATTTTCTTGCTTGATTAACATTTCTAAACACCTCACGAAAAAGAAACAAAGTATAATTCACTCTATCACTCATTTATTTGTAGTGGTGGAGTATATATAAGAGAAATCACACTTATTGCTCAGTCATGATCCGTTTATTACCATAGGCTTGTACAAGAAACAAAACTTTACCGACATGGCGTAAGCACCAAGTGTAAACATCTAAAGAGGACTTTTATTTGGGTTGTAATGTAAGGCTAAAGGGTTTATACCAGGCTTATATTCAAACATCTCATACAAAAACATAATAGATCGCTAGCGCGAAGTCTTGATTACTCAAAAACCGGATGGTCACTACAATATTCTTACACTTGATATTCTCACAAAGCCATTACTATATCCGGAGACTCGAAAGAACAACGAATAAAGTAATTTGGTAAGGGTAGGGATAAGGTATGGGAATATTTATGAATTTGGTTTTAAAGGAAAAATAAAGTCAAATCTAAGTCCCATTGTTGCTAGTCACCGAACAAACCGCAAACCCAAAAATGATTATAGTTACAATCATCTCTTCTTCGGTCACATTTCGATACATCGATTCACCATAACAATATTCTTCATAGCACATTGGGTAACAACATATCACATAACTTTCTTTCTTCATCTCCATACATAATATAGCACATTGGCTATAATTGTCACCTTATAGTTGCGATGACTTTTTTTTTTTTTTTTTTTTTTTTTTTTTTTTTTTTACATTTTTTTTTTCATTCATTTTTTTTTCACACACATCACATCTCCCCCACACTTCGCATAAGCATCAGCACAAAAAAAAAATACAAAATACGAAGTTGCGCACCTTCATCTTTGTTGGATGACACACACGAATCACAAAGTGTGGCTAACTAATAATCAGTGTTCTAAAAGGCGTGCCAAGGCGCCGCCAAGGCGCGAGGTGTGGCCTCGGCGCCACGAAATGGACCAAGGCATGAAGTCTAGGCGTCGTGTGAAAAGGCGTGGAATAAGGCGCGAAAAGGCGTGCCAAGGCGCGCCTTATCGTATGGCGTGGCGCCATTTTTAGAAGGGGATGATGTGGGCTTAAATTTTGGGCCTAGTAATTTCTAAACATAGTTCAAATTTTCACTTTATTTCTTATGCATATCACTTTTTGTAAGCTCATCTTTTGTAAACTCACCTTTTGTAAACTCGATATGCATATAAAATATAATATTATAACATAAATGATAAATATATAAATATTTTTTCGCAGCCTTAGTCACGACGCAACTAGCAACCCACCGTTTAGACTTTGACAAAGGGTAAGGCTAAGGTTTAGAGTGTAAAATAGTTTTGTATTTTTCTGGATGTAACAAAAAAAAAAGAATGGCTCGGAGGGTAAAACTAGGGGTATCTAGCGCTAAAGATAAACGCTAACAAATGGGTTCCAAATACGAGGATAACTAACCGATGTGGTTAGCAAAAATTATTTTGTAAACGGATGGCCATTTGGTTTTAATTCCTAAGGTTGCCTCTTTATCACACGAATACACTTATATCACACGAATGCGATCTTACAACGGTCTGGTAATGATTTACAAGTACAAGTTCTAGAATAAATTAAATCACCGGCACACTCATAGCAAAAGATTCAAGCATAAAAGATGTATGCTATATATGAAATAGGCTTAAATCCTCACAATTTAGTGGAAAGGGTTATAATATGCGCTAGCAAATGTTATCGATCCTAGAATGGATTGCAATATTAATCGGGACACATCTCAAATTTTTCAAAAAGTACCGATTTCACCAGTGGATTATCAAGTTATTCTAATACATTATCCTAAAAGCGTGAAAACAACTAGATCAAAAGGGCAAACAAGTATACAAAATTTATTTTCAAATTGTTGACCCAAAAATTTGGAAAGTTAAAAATAAGTTTCGTTTTTCCTATTTTACTTCCCCCCACACTTAAGTTAAGCATTGTCTTTAATGTGAAAAATAAACTTCAAAGTATGTAAAATAGGGAAAAAATAAATAAATAGATAGTCCAAGAGAAACGAAACTTCCCGGGCCGTAGAAATCGCGATCGAACTCCAAATGATAAGATACTAAGCATGTGAGATCAATCGATTTCGCTTCCAACAAAACATCAACACACCAAGTACAATGTCACCAATAATCCAATCTCCAAGAGCTTATTAAATATGCAAAAACAAACTAAACTACAAAAACACGTAAAATTCTAAAACTCACTTTCATAAGCATCACGATTGCATTTAGCGTATGCAACAAGCCTTTTAAACCCCTCGGTGGCCCGAGTGGACAAGTGAAGTCTCGTGAGGGCTTCCAGTGAACATACCCACAAAGTTCAAAATATTTTTCTTTATTTATTTAAAATGTACTTATTTATTTACAACGTACTAAAATTAACAAAAATTAAAAAGCAAAAACCAAATTTAAGTAGAATAAAAGATATGATACTCTTGCAAAAACAAAAAGACATTTAAACTTATACGATATAAACAAAAACACACAAAAACAAAATACGAAAAATGAAAAAAAAAAAAATATATATATATATATATATATATATATATATATATATATATTCTTTTTTACCGATTAGTCCAACCGATCGGTTGGACATCCAACCGAATCGGTTAGAATGAAAAATATTTTACCGAGAGCTCCAACCGATCGGTTGGACAAAAATTTCAATTTTTTTTATAAAACAAGTTTTACTTATAAACTTTTATTGATAAAACAAGAACACATAACGCAATGAACACGAAAATAAACACAAGTAAATAAAACACATAAACACATATGTACTAAAGGAACATCAAGAACACTAAAAACAAAAATAAAAGCACAAACAAATAAGAGCACGATCACATAAAATGAAAATCACATAGACACAAGTAAACACAATTAGTCACGTAACACAAATCAAAACAAAACAATCTAAAACAAGATAGTCTTATTCCAAATTAATACGAAACTAATCAACACGAAAATAACACAAACAAAAAGAAACACAAAAACATGCAAGAGATCACATAACTTATAAAACTTAAACTGGTCATTTTGGTGGGGGTTTTTTTTTTTCGAAAATACTTTCAAGAACACTTAAAACATATACTTGTATGTAATTCCTTGATCAATTATGTGGAGTATTCTTATTAAGTTTGGTGTAAACTTGTTATGATGCATAACTAAAAGTGAGTAGTTATTCAATCAATGATGTATATCATGTTTAACCACTACTAAGAATACAATCACCTAATTGACTCCTTTCGGCCTTATCTAATTAGGATGACAATTCAATTAACACATTGTTGTTTTGAAAATCAATTCTTTTCTTATGAATTCCTACGAATCCTTTCGGCCCTTTCTCGTGATGAAATCTTCTCAAATTCATTTTAATAAGTAAATAAGATGTTTGTCAAGCATCATATCCCATACTAATTCGTGCACTAATGTTTTGGAATAAAAACATGTAGAAACTCCTTTCGGACCTATTTTTCCCAAGAATGTTTTTACCAACTAATTAAGCAAGAAAAGATGTTATTTCAACAAACTCATAAAATAGATATGTTTTTATGCATCACCTTTTTCATAAAAGAATACTCCATTACCAATCACATCATACACACAAGTAAACAATTCAACAAACAAACAAACAAAAGAATACAAACACAAGTCCCCGACAACAGCGCCAAAAACTTGATGTGCTAATTAGCAACCATGTTTTAAATTTATAGAAACAAGAATTACCGGTTATCTAGGAACACATTCGGGCAAGTATACCCTAGTCAATTGTAGTATAGGAGTGGTAAATCAAGGTCGTCCCAAGAGACTTGGTTGCACTCAAGTGTCGTTTGTTTGTTTAAGCAAGTAACAAATTGGTGGATATGATTGTCACAGATCAAACCACAAGATAAGCAATAAGAGAACAAGCACACAAAGAACATTCATCACAAGAATCACATCAATAACAAACATCTTGAAATATAAAAGCAACAAAGTTTACCCAAAGTATGAATTACAATAGGCATAGGTGAAAGATTATAGCAACCTTCAAGCCTCCAATCAACTACAACATCTAACCAAACTAGAGAATCGCTCCAATACTTCTTGGTGATACGTCCTCTCTGAACGACAGAGGTTTGTGGTCTTTTAGGTGAGATAAGGTGGTGGAAATTCATCCTTAAGGGTGGAGGATACAATTTCACACTGGTGAATTGGTGAAAGTTCTTCCTTTAGGTTGGAGGCTATACTTTCACCTTTGTTTTGGTGACAATCCTTCCTTTAAGAATGCACACTTAGAACTAAGCCTAAGCACTCATATTTGTAGTAGAAATCAACCTTAGCCTCCAAGCATAAAACTTGGGCACTAAGTTGTCATAAAATGCCAGGTTTAGGAGTTATTATGGAGACTTGATCGGACTTGGGGCTTAATGACACTTAATTATGCATTAAAAATGACTTGGGGAGGTCAGCAAGCATCCAATCGATCGGTTGCATTCCATCCGATCCGGATGGATGAAAAATTCAATTCCATCCGAATCGGTTACGGGCTCCTACCGATCGGATGGATCCTCCTGGACAGAAATGATAAAGACCAAAGTTGTAGATCTTTCTCTTAGCTTTCCGTGGCCGCTTAAATCAACTAAATCGGAGTCCGTATGCTTAACTTATGGCCAAAATAGTGAAGGTGTGTCGGAAACAACGAGTCTTCCATTATTTCTTCGTTTTAGCTTCTTTCCTTCATTTCACTTCTCGTTTTCCTTCTTGTGCTTTATTCTTGAGTTTTTGGAGTGACAATCTTCATTACTTTATCTTCTCGAATATACTCCAAGAGACTTTCATTTGTCGGGAATTCCTCCGTACATTCATAAATCTCCGTTTTTGTTCATTTTTACGTCTTTTTCTTCATTTTCCTTCCATGAACCTAAAATAGAGAATATACTTCATTAAGTACCGTAAGTTCATAAAAGTGACCAAAATATATGCATAAAATCCACAATAACGCTCCTAAAAAAATGTTAATTTTGAGCGTTATCATGCAATGTATTCTCCCCCGTGGGATTTGAAATCAAAATATTGAATTAAAACGGGGCTATGAAAACTCACCTGGAGCGATGATACTATGACGTGAAATGATAGGGACAACAAGGCGTGAACATTAGCCGCAACCTAATATAAGTAATAACGATCTACTTTAGATCATGACGTGATGTAATGAATGCACATGATACCTATACCACTCGTAACTTGAAAATACTAGTTATCGTTAAAGTAAAATATTTTCTATAACTTGGGAAAAATATATCTTGTTAGACTTGTAAACTAGTCGTAATATATTGTCCATAAGAATGTTAGTGTTTAACTCATCGCTTTGAAAACCTTAAAATGACATCTAATAGTCGCGTAAATAGATTTTTGGTCACATGGGCTTCAATGGATAGAAATACGGCTTTTCAATGTTGTTACTAGAAAATATAGTTTTTAGTACATTAGAATAATATTTCTAATAGTGGCTGCCAAAATAATATAGTTTTGTCGATTTTGAAACGAGTATATCTTTGTCGTTTTAAGTTCATTTTCCTTGTTCTTTATATCCACGGATTCGTTTTAACATGTATTAATATATTTTTGATAGCTCGGATCCTCTAGGTTGCGTCTAACGCCTCTATTTGTCCGTCGAAAATCGCCCAACAGCACGTTAAATTTTTAGAAAAATAGTTTTCGTCGTTAAACTTGCGAAAATCATATCTCCTTCGTTATAAACTCGTTTTAATCCGTTCTTTCGCCGAAAGTTTCGTTTTTGAAAGTAGGTTAAAAATTACCCCTGAGTTCCTGAGTTTCCCACATTTTTAAAATAAGGACAGTAGGTATATATATAGTTTCAAAAATCATTTTCCTAGTTTCAAACTTGTTTCAAATCTAACCAAATCACTTTCAATCACCACCAAACTAATTTATTCTTACCATACACCTTCTTAGGGTGTTATGGGTTCCTAAACATCATCCACCAAGTTAATCTACCAAGGATCTACCTATAATTTATTTCTAGGGCTTAAAAGTTATAAATGTTTAAATAGAGTGGTATAAACTAACATATGCATGTAAATCTTGTATAAAAATCATATTAACATTATAAAAACTTGGAAAAATTATGAAAATGAGTTTGACATACTTACTTGAAAGATTAAAGAGTTTTGGAGATGAAAACCTAATTAACCTAAAGGTTTTTATTTCAAAACCTTAAAATAGGTAACTAAAGAAACTTGAAAAACACTTGATCTTGAAAACTCTTTGGTTTATTCTTGGTCTTGTGGTTTGGCCGGTTCAAGAGAGGAGACAAAAAGAGATGAAACTTTCTTGCTTTGAATCTTGTAAATGAGAAAGAAATCTAAGTATATGTTGTATATTATTGAAGTAGACAAAAAGGACTAGTATTAATGGGAGCAAGTGAAAATTTTCAATGGTGTGTAACAAAAGAAAAGGGGGGGGGGGGGGGGGGGGCGGCAATGGGATGGTGGGTAAAGAAAATGGAAGATTTTTGTAAGATTTAGCTAATATTGTGTAGATATTTTGTGTTTTAGGGGATACCGGGGTACCGAGTTTGCTAGAAATAAAATTTAACGGTACTAAATAAAATATAACGATGTTGTAAAAATTATAAAATTACATTCCTGATGAGAATCAGGTGTTAAAATAATTGCCGTCTTGAAATATCGTAATCCGACAAAATTTTTAACATATATCGTAAAATATAGCAATGGTCTCAAAACACCGGGTAAATTAATAATATAATTTTTATATCATTATAATGAATATGAAAATATATAGGGATCATAGTCGGGAGTGTCGGACGTGTTAGTCACATTTATTGATTTTGTGATAACGTTTATTTAAAAATAAACATACGTAAAATGTCAAATATATCAAAAATATTAATTTGAATATCCTACTAGTGGAATAGTATGCAAATTCTATTGTGATGATGTGTAATCTATTTCTAGTCCATATGAAGTGTCCCTACTGATGATGCATGAATTCGCAGCTTAACCTGACCGGTTACGCGAATGTAAATATTGACGATGCTCGAATTCGCAGCTAAACCTAACTGGTTAGGCAAATTTAAATATCCGTAAACTAAATTTACGATGAAATGAGTGATGCACGTGAATAGTGTTTTCTCTTCGGAAATGAATAGTGTCATGTGAATAGTGAATTTTCTGAACGCTTCTCGGAATCTTAAACTGACTCCAAAAATGATGAATAGTAAAATGATGAATAGTGATCGGTAAATAGTAACTTTCCAATATGAAAATGAAATTTCGACATCTGAAAAGGGATCTGAAATTACGAGTTGTGACAATTAACTTGTGTATAAGGTGTACATATTGGTTAGTTAGATCTAAACATAGGTGATTAGATTAGTTTGAAGTTTGTGAAGAAGTGAAAGTGTGAGGAGTAGAGAAGTATAGGATTAGTGATAAGTAGTGAAGAGATAGGAGTTGTGAAGTAGTGAAGTAATAAGAGCTTCAAAGTTGTGAAGTAGTGAAGCAATTGGAGCATCGAAGTTGTGAAGTGCAAGAAGTTGGGAAGAAGCTAAGAAATAGAAGTTGTGAAGAAGGAGAAGTTGTGTAAAGGTGCATAAAGTTGTGAAGAAGTTGTGTTGTGATTTAAGTTGTGAGATTGGTTATAGCTAGGATTAGAACTCGACATTTAGCTTAGTGTCTTTAATTGGTGTAAGTAAAAGTTGTGTAAGGTTTTCTCCGCCATAAGGGAGCTTGTTGACATATTGAAGAAAACTCTCAAGTAGGTGACTCGGGGAGTGGAGTAGGGCAAGGAAGGTGTCCTTGTAGCCGAACCACTATAAATCATTTGTCTCGCAGTTAGATCTTTCCATCTCTTACTTATTATCTTGCTTATATCGTTATTACTTTTGTAGACGTAGACGTATATATATTGTTGCTCATATAGTGCTAGTGTTGATTTCACTTAAAGATCAAACAAAAGTTTCATTCACAAAACAATGTTTTTATAATCAAACTAAAAAGGTAACATACATATAATTGATCATTTCAATCAAGTATAGTTTTCATACAAAATATAATTAAGGATTACAAAATAAACATTTACTTACTTATCTCTCGTATATAGCTATAATTGTTTATATTATGCATGTGTTGATTTCACATACTTAGCTTACATTATTATTATTGTTCATACTTATATATAGTTGTTCATATTGTTCAAGATTTGAGTTCACATAAGATTGAATCAAAGTTTTGAAAGTAAACAAGGTTTTAAAACAAAACTAAGATTTTCATAGTAAAATAAAAAAAGACGTAAAACTATTCAACCTCCCTTCTAGTTTTCCACAAACCCTAAACCCTTATGATCCGAATTATTAAAAGTGAAAACACGAACGTTATCCGGAATGATGTTTTACATCAAAACTCGTGAGACTGTAACCTAAACCCTAAACCCTTTTGATCCAAATTATTAGGGTTTAGAATTTAAACCCTAAACCGTAAACACTAAACCCTAAACCCTAAACCTTAAACTCTAAACCCTAAATCCTAAACGAAAATGAATAAAAAATGTGGTAAAATATTTGATAAAAAAGTGTGGCAAAAGATTTGATAAAAACATGAGAGATGAAAACATATAAAAACGGACGAACTGATAAAAACCTATGAATGGTCAATGAGGACTAACGATGCAAATATTTTAACTCTATAGGGTTTAGGGTTTAGGGTTTAGTGTTTAGGGTTTAGGCCCTAAACCCTAAACGAAAATGAATAAAAAATGTGGAAAAATATTTGATAAAAAAAGTGTGGCAAAAGATTTGATAAAAACATGAGAGATGAAAACGTATAAAAACGGACGAAACTGATAAAAACGTAAGAATGGTCAATGAGGACTAACGATGCAAATATTTTAATTCAATGAGGACTAACGATGAAAATATTTTAACTCTATAGGGTTTAGGGTTTAGGCCCTAAACCCTAAACGAAAATGAATAAAAAATGTGGCAAAATATTTGATAAAAAAAGTGTGGCAAAAGATTTGATAAAAACATGATAGATGCAAACGTATAAAAACGGCCGAAACTGATAAAAACGTAAGAATGGTCAATGAGGACTAACGATGCAAATATTTTAACTCTATAGTAAATGAGGACTAACGACAAATATTTTAACTTAATGAGGACTAACGATGCAAATATTTTAACTCTATAGTCAATGAGGACTAACGATGCAAATATTTTAACTCAGTTAGGACTAACGATGCATGTAATAGGGTGATTAAGAAAGTTTATGCATAAAATAGGATGATTAAGAAAGTTTATGTATACAATAGGAAAAAAAAATCATAGCAAACAATAGTAAAAAGTGGCAAGTTCAATGTATTTTTAGACAATTTTTATCCCTAGTTTGTTATATGAATTAATAACGGAAATATATTTATATTAAAGCTTGATATCAGCTCGAGCCGAGCTATCAAAAGCTTGAGCTTGGCTCGTTATATGTTTCGAGCTAATTTTTGGGCTTGAGCTTGATAAAAACTTGACTCGATTGAGTCAAGCTCGAGCTTGAACTTGAGTTGCTTAATAAAAGTTTGGCTTGATTGAAACCCTAGTGATCATTAATCAAATTAAACAAAAAAGTATTTATGGTTTTTCGTGATGATTCACGTGTTTGGGAGGTGATCTAACAAGAACAATACTCAATCCGCCAAAGCGGATATAGAAGGTAGGATGTAGACGGTCAAACCCTTACCCGAGCGTATTAAATTTGTGGAACCTAATTTGAAGTCGAACACAAGACAAGAGCATTGTGTGAGAGGACTAGTGATGTAACCCACCCTGATAACTATATGAATTGTATCTTAAACAGAAAAAAATTGATAGCAAATATGCATATCGGCTACAACTCTAAGTACATGTCAGAAAAAAGAATACAAATTCATCATAAAAAGATAACATGGCACATAAACAAATACTAGTACAAATGTAACCCACCCTGATAACTATAATCATGAAAGCTCTACATGAAGGGAAACCTGTATAAACTTGTGGCATTAGTGCCATAGGGGCTGAAAAAAAGGAATACAACTTTCATCCCCTTGAGAGTGTATACCATTTATTTTGTATGATTCATGGAAAAAAGAATATTAGAATCATGTGTAAAACCATGTCATCAATGACACGTGAGAAGGGACAGACGAATGCATCATTCATAGAACCGTTCTTGATGAACATGTGCCAGGCGTAAGGGTCCATGGTCATGATTTGGAAGAAGTGCATTTCAATAAATTTCATCTCAAAGTTTGATATGAATGAGGAAACCATCGCGCCAATAAGTAGTACTTAAGTTTCACAACCAGAAAAAAGAAGCTGTAGCATGGGATATGCAGTAATGCAACGAGCAAGTACCTGCATAGCGTTTTACATACACAGTTAATGAAACCACATTAGATTAACCTAAAAATAGGATCAGATTCACAACTTATAAACGGGGTTCGTGGACAGAAATAGGGGGCAATATTAGCAGTTTGGTTAATGGATCGAGACAAGTTTGGGTCAAATTGGATAATTTATGGGGGGGGGGGGGGGGGGACAGTTCCGCTCATTTTTACCCACCATCCCTCTTTGTCCGTTATCTAAACATAATCACAAAATTTAGCAGTTTATTGCCACTTTGACCCATTTGAGTGAGTATTTGACCCTTTAGCCAATTTGCTTAATGTTACCGGTTTGATATAAGGGATGGGGCCCACAACATAAAACACATTCTTTTTAACTTGTACTGATGCTTAGATGTTTGAAAAGACGTACCATAGTGGAGCATATTCTACAGTTAAGTCAAGAAACGGGTATGGCCACCTGGAATAGAGATAAGTTAAAGACAAAAGAACGATATAGATTAATGTATGAAATGTGTTAAAGATAAGATGAACCCAACATACCAAGTTGCAACCAATGCATGAAGAATCCATTCGAAAAGCACGTAGAAAGCAGTCAGTAACAGAAAGTATGAAATTCGGAACCAAGGGAAGCACTGATACATGGTTTAAAAATAATATCAGGATTCATAGAATGAAATGCATTACTAAAAGCATTTTAACCACACAAGACACAATGAATTAAGAATATGGAAAGTTACCAAGCTATTCAAGGCTGTGTCCCCGAGGAGCAAAACAAGATTAAGTGAATGTGCAACAACCGTCAACTGTTATAAGATTAGAAAAAGAGAATGCTGAAACCCGTAAGAAAACCATCAAACAAATATGTCAAGAAGTATATAAAGCAATATGGCCTGATTCTTAGAATCAGTGAGACGGACTCACTCCTATTATTGTTTCTGTATAAATATCAAATTAAAGAATTTTTGTCACCCAAAAATGTAGTTTGTAAATTTGACCCCTTTTCACATCTAGGATCCATCACTGTATCAAGGTTCTCCCGAAAACATTTATCTAAGATATAATCTGTAAAGCTGCTTAAAATTATTGTGTAATATCACAAATTACATAATTTTCTCCCCCAAAAATGTAAATTGTAACCTATTTATAAAGTTTCTCCATTTTCATAGATTTTCTGGCAATGTGACTGTCATCAAGGTTCATCATGCATGAAAAAGTACATAATACAAATTAAAAAATAGGAATTGTTTAATAAATGATGAGAATATTGTAATAATAATATAAAGCAAGTATGAATACTCACGAATCCCAATTCGTAACCAACAATGGTAAGGAATGGAACGATAACAATCCAATAAACAGAATCTGTCAGCATCGCCGCACCAGCACTCATCTGTGTTCAGCAAACAAGTGAACCATCATAAGCAACACAAACATTCAAAGATAAAATAACTCTGCACAGCAAACAAGTGACTACAAGTTACCAAAGGGAAATAATACCTGAAAAATAATTTGAAACACGTAACTCCAAAATGCAGCTGTTAGCAAGAAATGACTTTTTGCCCGTTGACTCGTTGTATTCTCCTCATGACTGAGAGGCAATAAAAATTCTTGATCTTTACCGACATTAAATGTCTTGTGGTGTCTGAAACATCCATAAACCGAGAGTAGAGATCCAAACTGCAAACAAAAATCGGGACAGTGATAAGAACAAGTGTATCAAAATCATGTAAATTCAAACAATTGATCTAAAATACAGAAACTTGGATAAAAAGAAGCACATACCGCGAAATAGAAAGTAACCAAAGACAAAGTCCACCTATACCAGAAATTAAGCACTTGAAAATCAATACAACAACAATATTCAATTTTATGTGAGAGCTTATGGTCCCAAAAAATTTTATTCGATAGACATGCACCCCGCAGACGATGCCAACAGTAACGGGTAAAAACAAGGGCTTTTCGTACGGGTCAAAACAAGCTCTGTTGGTTATTTGACCCGCAATTACCTTTTTTTGAAAAAAATAAAATAATGATAAATGTATTAACTATAATTATAAAACAATGCTGAAACATAGCAACCTAAAACTTTGAAGAAATACTTTAGGATGTTGTATGCATTATAAGAATATCAAGTATATGTTTGGCAAATTTCAGCCTGTTTGACCCATTTCACCGTTGTAGAAAAAAATAAATGGATTTGACTCGTTTAAGATAAAACACAATCCAAATTGACATAATATCTAGTATAAAGTTATATAAAAAAGCTTACTGAGTATAATAGAAATATAAGTCAGTTCCATTAATGGCAACATCAGAAACGCCAGCTGCTAAAAGCAAACAAAAAGATATGATTCGAAAAACCAGTAACCAAGCAGGATGCAATCCCTTTATACACGGCATCCATGCTTCACCATCATAAAGAAACCAATCTGTCTCTTCTTGTGTCACGTCTTTATAAGTTTTTGTATTTCCTGAACCTTCATATTTCCAGATCAGATATGATGCTATAACCATGGAACCAAACACCCATATTACGCAGAGAAAGAACTTCCAGGTCAGCCAGTAATTCAGACTAGTCGTGTCACTGGCCAATGTTAGCTCCATCCTATCAAAAGCATATGAAAAATATTTTAAATTCATATAATTTAAATAGGCGTTTTCAAGGTATTTATCTAATTATCGCGATTCCAAGTTAAAATACTCATTTCTTGTGTTTCGATAACCGAATTCTGCCAATACTTTCAACATGGTAAAAGTGATTATCACCACTTCAAGTAACAGAAGCACATGTAAGAACTATCTCATGCACCAAGTTGTACTATTACAACTGATTACCTGATTCTGATTACTCAATATCACATAATCACTATCAAATCATATTCCAAACACCACTAAATATTAGACAATAAATATATAGCAGAATTCACAAATACTGAACATCTTTTTTGACAAAAATTCAGGTCTTTCACAGTTTGACACCATTCCGACATTAAGCGCATAAAAGGATTTTGTCACAGGAAGGCTGTGCCCAACCACACTAATATAAAGGCAATCATCACTTACTCATCCATCATCGCTAAATCCTGTACTTATACCTTCTGCTATTTGTTCCCCACGACAAACGCGACATTCCACTTAACCAGATTCTTTTCTTAGTTTATCAAAGATTATGTGATCACTATTCTGTTAGCAGAGCAAAACTATTCCGTTCTAAAGCATGAAAGGTAAATTACGTGTGAAATTCTATAGGCTAATGAACAATGTATATGCTAACACTCGTCCACTGCAAACATTTAAAACTCCAAGTACATGAATTTCCGGCTTGCACACAGTGGCAGACCCAGGATTTTCCAAGACGGGGGGCAAAAAATGTTTTTTTTTTGATAAAATTCGTGATACACTTTAATAAAAAGGTCATAATTTTTTTTAACGCTAAAAACTAAGGTTTTAACATTTTTGGCTTCAAGGTGAGGGGCAATTTGATTTTTTAGAGGGGTGCACTTTAATAAAAAGGTCCTAAAAAAAAATTTTACACTAAAATATGAACTTTTTCGGCAAGTCATGGAGGGCACCGCCCCCCAAAGTTAATGCCTAGGTCCGCCCCTGGTTGCACATAGCTCCCATACATAGTACATCCTAAATGCCATTTATCAACAACTCATAATAAGTCAATATGAGCCCAAACTAAGAAATGAATAAGGTATTAAGGGGTGCTTGGGATTACTTTTCTAGAACTGCTTATCAGCTTATTGCCTTTTAATACAATCCTACAAGCAGATTATCCATTTTGAAAAAGCATATTTTAAGTTATGTAGTTAAAAACTCATAGAAAATATGCAGAATTGCAAATAAACAGTTAATACAAATAAATGATATAATGAATAAAAAGCTCTAGCTAAAAGGCTTACAGAGAGATTAAAGAAAATAGATGTTTTGCAGTTGTTGAAGTTTATTAAAGACCAAGAAACAAAACATGAATGTATATTATGTTTAGATTGATAAGTAGTAGGTACTAGAATTTGGAAGAAAAGATTGTTTTTTTCATCTCTAGTGTGACAATAACAGGGGTCCAACATGATTTGTAGCCATGTAGGAGGGACAATAGATTATTACAGGGGACCCAAAATAGCTAATGCCGTATATGAATGGTTCTCTCATTACATCTTTTATATGTATGTTAGTCAAACATACACGAGGGACTAACTTATACACCACGTTTAGCAATGCGTGACTGCGTGCCACCATT